>JAQGBZ010000568.1:0-30829 GCA_034687125.1 Neelides folsomi
AAACTGAAATAAACGTTTCTTTCTATTTATTTCACTAAAACTCCTTTTGATCCATCTGGCTAATGAACCAAATTTAAAATTCTTTATTTTTAATTTCCTCATTCATTCTCCACACTCTTGTCCCAGTTTCTCCTTTAAATTCTTCTTTATATTATTAATGTTACTTGCAGAAGTATCCACTGGCGTAGCCAGCATTAGGCCGACCAGGCCGCGGTCTTGTCCTAATTTTGTTGGCTTACACTAGATATTATTCAATTTTTTGAAATTACATGTGGAATTTTTCAAAAAAACTTCATAATATTGCTTCCATATGTATGTAATAATGGATTGACTTTAAAAAATTCTTGGGATCTAGACGTCCAATTCTATCAATAATACTATACTAATTTTTTTTTAATTCTCAAAATGGTAAAAGTAAATGAACTAAATTTTATAAATTTTTCTCAGGACCTAAAGTTTCCAATAACTGGGCTAAATTTCAAAAAAAATCTTGGGGTATAGTCATTAAAGCCTGAATTTGAAACTATTTGGATATTAAACAATGGAAATTGTCCCATTAACATTTAAAATGTAAAATTTTCATAACTTTTAACTTACATATTTATATTAAAGTAATTTTTTAACTTATTTACTACTTAATTTATTAAACACTTAAACACTGGCTCTCTGAACTTGAATATTTCATACATCTGGCCCGCCATTTAAAACGTTGGACAGCCCTTTATTAAACAGAATTGACACATTTATATTTATCAACATAGTATCTTTATCAGTGTAAGTAGGTATATACTGATACATATATTACTATATAAAGATTTTTTGAAAAATTATGAATTCAGACTAGATATGATTTGAAAAGTTGGCCTAGTCAAAATTTTGGGCTGGTTACGCCCTTGGAATTATCATTAAGCAATAGGTAATTCAACATCAACAAATAAATATACATTGACACAATTTATTCTAATATATTAGGTATTTTCTACAATAGGGTAGATAGTAGGTATCAATTCCTTCAAATTTTATTAGATAATACAATTTGAATTAAACAAAAAGTATGAATTTTAGAAACAAATAATCTTCAAACTCCTGGTTGGTTTTACCACAGACGAGTCTGGGTGTAAGCTACCTACTCTCGTTAGAAAGTTAGCTCTTGAGTTTCCGCTTTTAGAACATCATTTAGTTTAACATTAGTTTTAATTCCGATAGATATAAATTAAGCTTGTCTAAATGATGTTCTAAAAGGCGGGAACTCAAGAGTTAACTTACTAACGAGAGTAGTTATATTTTATTTTACAAAATGTTTTTTTTCATTTGTCACACTTTTTGAAGACAACGAAGATGAAAGCCCGAGTGTTTTTTCAAATGACGGGTCAAATATCTATTTGTTATATTTAACCTATTGGGTATGAATTCGTATGTGAGAACTAAAGTTTCCATTTTGAATAAATGCATTTCCATACATCGTGTATTTAAACGGCCTTTCACCTGAGTGGACTCGAGTGTGTAATTTGCCTTGTCCGAAAATGTTTTGTTGCATATTCTGCATTTGAATGGTTATTTGCCTGTTTGAACTCCGAAGTGAACAGGGTAGGGTAGGTAGGTCCTATTTGGTTTTTGGTTTTTTGGTTTTTCAGTTTGAACTAGTTTTTTCCTAATTTGCTTTTGGGTTTTTTGCTAAAAATATTGGGGACAATTGAATAAATATTGATTCACTTGCTACTAAATCTTGGAATACAAGAACTCATTTCTTGTCAAGACTTTTAACTGAATTTAATTATATAATTAGACAATTCAACTAATGTACAAATATGGACAATAAATTAGCTTAACTATACGACTTTTAAATATTTTTAATGTAGATTTTCTAAAATAACACAATTACCTAATTGGTTCATTGGTATTCTATTTTTCCTTCATATATTTTTCGATATATGGTTATGTATGCAAACTATGCACCTATATAATTTATGTATTTTGAGAATATAATTTGACTATTGGATTATTTTTTATTAGGATTAATAAAGGAAATAGCATAAATTTCATATATACTTTGGTTATCTACTTTTTAGTTTATATACAAACATAAAAGATTAAATTAATTGACGTTAATTGTATATAGAAATCAACTACATCTATTGTCTCATATAGCCTCATTATTCAATTAGCAAAAAGCAAAAAAACTTGTTTAAACCAAAAAACTTTTGGCCGATAGCAAAAAAACTTACTTTTTGCCAACCCTGGAAGTGAAGTTTAAGCTTTGACTTACAATTAGGGAAATTTTTTTATTGCATATTTTGCATTTGCATGGTTTTCACCTCTGTGTAATCGAGTGTGACGTTTTAAAGCTTTAATATCCGAAAATGCATTATTGCATAGTTGGCATTTGAATGGTTTTTCACCAGTGTGAATTCTGAAATGACTTGTTAAATGTTCACTGCTTGAAAATGGCCTATTACATATACATTTAAATGGCTTTTCGCCTGTGTGAACTTTAAAATGAGTTATTAATTTTGAGGGGTTGAAAATCTCTTATAGCATATAATACATTTGTAGGGTTTTTCGTTCGTGTGAATTCTAGAGTTAAATTGATTGAAGAGTTAAATGTTCCCTTTGGGAAAAATTGCACATTTTACATTTAAATAGATTTTCGAACATGCAACAAAACATGCAATGTTTCATTTGTACGATTTTACGCCAGTGGGAATTCGTAGTCAAATAAATGTCCGCCTTGTGAAAA
Organism: Neelides folsomi; assembly: GCA_034687125.1. Taxonomy (NCBI): domain Eukaryota; kingdom Metazoa; phylum Arthropoda; class Collembola; order Neelipleona; family Neelidae; genus Neelides; species Neelides folsomi. Next base: position 2,738 of record JAQGBZ010000568.1, read on the forward strand.
TGTTTTATTGCACATTTTACATTTAAATGGTTTTTCACCTGTGTGAACTCTTAAGTGGCCAATTAAATGGTCCTTTTGTGAAAATCCTTATTGCATATTTCACATTTAAATTGTTTTTCACCTTTGTGAACTCTTGTGTGAGTTATTCAATTTTGACTTGTTAAAAATGCCCTAATGAAAAATTTCGCATTTGTGTGGTTTTTCACCTTTATGACCTCTAAGGTGTGTATATACTTAAATTGCCATTGTCTGAATCTGCCTGATTAAATATTTTACAAATGTAAGGTTTTTCTTTAATGATCATATAGTTTACTTCGGATGGTTTCATATAGTTCACTTTATATGGTTCATAGGGTTCGCATGGTGCAGAATTCATACGTTTAAAAAGTTCGCATAGTTTAGATATTTGAAATGGGTTAAAATGTATGTATGGTTTGGATTAGAACCATTAGGTGCAACATGGTGCGACCCATGGTTCACATGGCGCATTCTGGTGCGATTTTCGTGTCCATGGTTCACCATGGTTATTCATGGTTCATATTTGAGAGATTTTTCATGGTTCGGTGAACCATAGTGCTGCATGGTTTTTCATGGTGAAACCATGGTTCATGGTTTTCGTCATAGGAAAATTAACATCAAATGAACCATGGTTCTAAGAAAAACACCATGGTTCTGAAGGTAAAACCATGGTGACCCATGGTGCGCAGACTAGCCGAATGTTAGCCCATATTTTAATGTTTATTCTTATAGAGTTTTTTAAATATCTATTTTAAATATGATTTTTATAATTTAATTTTTTGATTAATTTTGTATTTATTCAAATAAATTTTCAGGATGTTTTGTTTAAACATTTCATAGATCTGTTAAAATATTCATTGTTATTTAATTATTTATAAAATATATATTTAATAAGTAGAATATAATAATAAATGAAAGATTTATAAAATTAAACTGTCAGAAATTAGTAATTTAATTGTATGGAAAATTACCTTTAGTAAAATCATCATTTGATATTTTTATTCTTTAAATTTCAAGATAACACCAATTAGGAGATTTCCTAATATGGTAAATTTTTTTTCGAAACTTGTAACAAGATATTTTTGAGACATCGGCATACATTTATAATCAATACTGACAAACAATTTCTCGTCTGTTTTAAAATATTCGATACATGGGTTATTGGTAAAAACTGTGCCATTAGTTGTACGAACTCCGCCTAAATTAAATATTATTAATTCAAAATTTAAATTATGTAATTAAAATATATAAAAATATATCAATATTTATTTAATTATTAATTCAAGTATTTTTAACGTACTGCAAAAGTAAGACGCCCCACCATTCCCATAAATATTTACTTTGTTATGTTCGTCTTCTTTACATGGGATCTGTTAATAAATATTTTCTCAATTAAACAAAATGCAAAGACAATACAAATAATAATTAAATGATATCATTGTGTGAAAATTTAGATTTAAATATGTTGTTATTACAATATCGATTATTTTCGATAGAGGAGCCACTACCTCTCCAGTAGAAATATCAATGTTCAAGCCGAACATGAAAAGGAAGAAGATGGCCATAAGTTTGGAATGCATGATTTATAATTGTTTAGTCTATCAATTGATATAATTTCTGAACAAAATTTGTCTTATTTTATACTAATTTTATCACGATGAAAAATTCAAGATCACGACTTTTCATACAATTCATATACATTGAATTCATATTTATGATTGTAATTCCTAAGTGTCTTGTCAAATAAAATGTTTTATTAAAGATTATTATATAAAAACGAAATTTTCAATTAATTTATGTAAAACGTTGAATTGAAAAGCCTGAACAGGGATTCCTCATAGAATGCGGATTCTTTCGGTGAAGTATATTAAATGAGGCCATATAAAAGTAATGCAGCATCACTTTTATTTTAACTTATCGCCATTTAAATTGGAATTCTCAATTAATTACAAATGGAATGAATTTAAAATTATTGTGCATATTTGGAATCGAAAATTTTTCTCAATTATTTATAATTAATTAATTTTAAAGTTATAGCAGTGATACTATAATAGCAAAGTTGCAATAGATTCAGTCATCCAATTAAATCATTGATTGATTGCCTTACAGATTCCAATTCCACAAGAAAAAGAGATTCGATTTTCAAATAAGTTTAGATAATTTAAATGGTGGCGAAATTTTCAATATTAAAAACTGGTGAAACAGCGGTAAGCGTTGTCTTTGTTGGAATGAGAACGAGAGTAAGAGGAAACTATTGCTTTAAATCCAGATTCGTCCAAAACCAACCAGGATTAATATTTAAGGGATGGAATTAAGAAATAAATTTAATTAAGTTGCACAGTTTTCCACCACAGTGCTCTACTAATGATTATAAATCCTCTATGAAGGTAACTACAATTATTTATTTAAATCATTTAACTTTGAAAGAAAAATATCGAATGAATTAATTTTACTTGCACCAAAGTCAGTGGCAGGCATAGATGCGCTAGATAACTTTTTAGAAATAATAAATAAACAATAATTTCAATCGTAATCGCAGGATATTAATAATAATAATAATGCAATGAAAATCTCCAAAAATAATAGGTATAAATTAATTTTCATAACTTTTTTGGAACCCTGTGTATTAATATTTTCATAATGTATATTTTTTATATAAAAGTTATAAAACATCTTAATAGTTAAAGTTTATTCTGCCCTTAGTTCGATTTAACATTGAAACGTTTAAATCAATAAACATTTTTAGTTCATATAAGAATTATAATTTCCGAACTTTACGTTAAAAATTTATTTGATTCATTTAAATATTAATTTTTACATTTGTTATAAAACATTTATATAATCGTAAGGTTGTGAGAAATTGGAATTAGCAATTTCATGAATCAACCATCCTTGGCCGTTTCTCACCATAGGGTTTCCCTTAGTGAGACATTCAAGTGATAAGTCTCTACCCCAAATTCGGACGCAACTACTTGAGCTCACCCATAACACAATCACGCTCAGTTTGCTTATGCACAAGTCGGGAACACTCCCGGGAACGTTCCCATGCCAGAATGATCGTTCTCGGGAACGCTGGTTGGAACGTTCCCTTCAGGTTTTCTCAATTCTTATAAACTGAAAACGGTATTGACTAATCCGCCACCCCTTGCGACCTGCCACCCCTCGTAACTTTTTAATTCTTAAGAATTCCGCCATTGCCATACCTTGTCGAAATGTTCCCCACATTCCCGCCTTCCTAAAGTCTATTTGCCACACCCGGGAATTTTCATCCGTTTTCAAGTTTTGGCTCAAAAACGCATGCCATACCTGATAAACGCTCTGCCACCCCCTCGTAACTTTTTCCCCTTAAGACTATTGAATTTGCCACCCCCTCTCAAAACATTCTTCTCAATCCCCTCTACCTTTTATCTGTTTGCTACCCCCAAGATTTTCACCCGTTTTCGGGTTATGGCTAAAAAAACCGAAGAAAAATCATATAAATGGTTTTTTTAGTCATAACCCGAAAACGGGCAAAAATACCCGGGGGTGGCAAAAGGTTTTCGTGATCAGGGAGTCAAGGCGGTCATTTTGGTATAATAATATCAGGGGGTGGCAAGGGGTGGCAGATTAGTCAGTCCCACTGAAAACAACTCCAAATCTTTCAGTTTAACTGCACAAAGTTAGAGGGAATATACTATTAATTTATTTATTCTCATTTTCAATATGAAATCATTAACAACTACTTAACTTACGAAATTATTAGAAAATCTTTAGATCTTTTAAATATAGTATATTTTAATGTAATAACATGGTCATTTAAATTGAAAATGAAACTAAAAAATTAATGATACAAACTTAAAAGATTTTAATGGTTTTCAAATCAATATTCACAATTAGTAAATGCGTTAAAAGTATTAATTCATATATTAAAGTCTGAATAAAATACTAGCATATACCTAATACATGCGATATACTGAGAACGTTTCTCGAAAAGGGGAACGTTCCAGGGAACGCTGGTGGGAATGTTCCCTGGAGCGTTCCCGGGAATGTTCCCGCTTGCTCTACTGGAACGGGAACCAACATCCATTATGCAAAATACCGATTTAAAAACTCACTTGGTAGCATAACATTCATCAAATGATTCCATTGGATCTACATTATTTGAACCTAGGGACAAACCCACGGAATGGGCTTAACAAATAACTCATAAAATGCTCCCGTAGGCTAGCCATTTTGCATAAATACTCCCTACTCACCACATCACTCACAGAAAACAAATTTCATTCCATCAATCCACATTAAAAATTAACTGCCATGAAACCACATAATAATACAATTCCTCTTAAATCTTCCTTTTACTACCTCATCACACATAAGACAACGGTTAGTAAAGTTCAGCTGACTCCTGTCCTTTGTATTCTAAAACAAAACTTGGAAAATTCCTACATTGTTGTGACCCATGATTTAATTACGGATTATCAGGTGAGCGTCTTATTGAACTTGCAAAGCCGAAAGTTAATTAATAAGGATGTAAATATATGAATTAATTAATAAGGATGTAAATATATGAATTAATTAATAAGGATGTAAATATATGAATTAATTAATAAGGAAGTAAATATATGAATTACATAATAATAATTTCTATAGTTGTTGAGATCCAAACACAGAGGAAGAGAAAATACTTTTATTAAAAGTCAAAACGAACAAGTCAGAGGTCAAACATTTTATTATAAATGCAATTATAATTAACAATTATAATTATACTTAACAAATAATCCTTTTAAAGTTTACTTTTACTTATATTAATAATATAATTAAACATATTTTATAGTGCTTGGATTAAATTGCACGAAGATTGGGACATGTTGACAAAACTTTCTGAAAGAATTGAATTCGTCACTGGAGTTCATGTAATGAATAGTTCTGCTGCTGAACATTATCAGGTAAATGATATTTTAAAAATATATTTAATTATGAATAATACTTAATTACAATCACACCATGCAATCACCCATAGAATTGTAATTTGTAATAAATTGGTATATGGGTTGTTTTAAAATTTTTCAATAGATTGCTAATTATGGTCTTTACGTTCCTCATCATGATTTCCTCATTCATTATGCCCAAACAGAAGGCCACACAGAATGGGAAAGATTCATTGGCGATAGAATTGCTACTTGATGATTTACGTATAATTTGACTTTATAAAATTTTAATTATATTTTATTTCGTTAGACTTAAAATTGGTTGTTTAAATAGTTTGAATATTATTCAGTTGACGGATGTTGAAGCAGGCGGTGGGGCAGTTTTCCCCCGTCTTGGTGTCATATTTAAGTTCTTGTTTCATGTTGGCCTTTGGAAAATCCTTCCCTGTTGAAGGTGACACGGATATATATATATAATAACATATACTAGCAATATGAAATAAATAATTATCGTACAATTTCTCAAATTTAAGAAATTTTATGTTTACAAAAATTTTGCATTCTCATTATTTAATATAAATTGTATTTTATTTTATGTGGGGAAGTTGAAATAAAAGTTTTATAAAGGGAGTTATTTGGCATTTGTTATTAAATTGTCCTTAAAATTCAATTGAGATTATCAGCGTAGAGACGTCTTTGTTGACGTCGAGCTCGATTGACTTCTTTCCCTTTGGCCTTCAAACTGAGTTCTTCAAGTTGCATTTGACGAGCTGTTTCCAAACCACGTGCTCTTTCTGCTCCCGCTTTGATTGAAATCCAAGCCAACATCTTTTTCTTCTCCTCGATCAATGTTTCACGGAAGTTCTTAAGATTGGACAAAAGTTTCTTGCGGATCTCTTTCTTGGCTTTCACCTCCTCAGGGTCGACCTTTTTCTTTCTGTCTGATCCAGGTTGGAAAATTGCACGAATAGCCTTTAAATAAAATCATTGAATTAATAACATTAATTAATTTATTAATGTTTATTAAATTAATTAATTTATAATTTAAAGTAAGTTGGAATTTTCACTTTCTTTAATAATTTTAAATATTATTTAAATTATTTTTACTGATTTAGAACTTTTCTTTATCGATTTCTCCCCAGTTTCTGTTTTAGCAAATCGTTCCGATTTGACCGACTTCTTTGCAGTTTTCCCAGTAAATGAAGATTTGGCCAAGGTGTCCGTCTTCGACGTAGATTTAATTTCAAATTTTCCGGCAAATGGCGACTTTGAGTGTAAATCAGATTTCGACCCGAATTTCTTCACAATTTTGTCTCCACTCGGGGAATTTGTAAGTGACTCGGTTTTTTTTGCAGTCTTGGGAGTTTTATCTGCTTTTGGTGATCTCGTAAGGGATTTGGACTTTGAGAGTTTCTTTGTCGTTTTACCAGCAGTTGATGGCTTTGTCGTTGGCTTTGAAATCGCGGGTTTTGAAATTCCCGGTTTTGAAATCGTCGGTTTTGAAATCGTCGGTTTTGAAATTCCCGGTTTTGAGGTTGATAGTTTAGCGAGGGATTCTAGTTTTGAAACAAATTTCTTTGCCTTGTTCAAAGGGGTCAATTTTCTCTCTGCTTTAGAAGAACTTTTCTTTACCTTATTTGACCTTTTGATTTCTGGGGATTTCTTGATTTCTGGCTTTGAAACGGATTTCTTTGCTTTGTTCAACATTCCGGAATTTCCGGGTTTTTTTAAACTGCTGGATTTGACTTCTTTCAAAGAGGCGTTTACTTCCTTGATGGGAAAAGCTGAATTTTGGGCTTTGAGCATTTCGTTGACGGAGAATTTGTTGACGTTGAATGAAGTCGAGAGAAGAGGTTTCGCCATTGTGTACTTCAAAGTGAGAGATCGCAAAGTTTCCTTTTCGGTTAATCCGAATAATTTTCGGCTTCGTTTCGCTATAAATTTCCTCTCTTTTACATTTGGGATTTTCTTTGTCCAATTCCGTCTGGTTGGAAGAGTTTCGCCAAGGAGGAGACGCTGAAGAACTTCCAAATTGTAATCGTCGTGTGGAATCAATGTGGAAATCGGTTGGAGATATTCAGGAAGGAGCCAAACAGCGTTTACACCACGATAGTGAACCTAATTAATTAATACGCTTAATTATTGAACATCATCTTTGATTCTTTAAGATTAATTACAGTTTTAATTAAAGTCAATTTTAACTAATGTTTATTAAATTATTACCTTCATCGCCCTTGTAAAAACCCCATGACCAGGTTTGGTATCAAAGAGCCTTTTGCCATTAACTTGTCCGTCATTTAAACCATAAAGTTCATCAAGTTCGATTCCCAACCAAACGTCTTCTTTAGATGTATCCGGATGACTCCCGAGATATTTGACAACTCCTGTCAATAAAGACAATTTATTTCAAATTTTAATTAATCATTATTATAATATATTAATTATTGTTCTTATTAAAATTAATTATTTGAACTTTAGTTGGAATTATTAAAAGTTTTAATTTACCTTCACATCCATCGTAAGTAACTTTAGATTCAATTCCCAAATATTTGACCGACTTATTAAAATAAGGCACATTTGGGTGAATCCATTCGACCTTGTAGAGGGCGTTTTGTGTAGCTTCACGTAATTGAGATTCGACCAGAATCACATCGGGATCCGCATCTTGATTTAAAGTCAATCCTTGCTGAATCATTGCAAATTGGTTGAGAATGAGCGAAGGATCGCTTGGGAATTGGTCAGGGCTTTTGTTTCCCACGGACGACTTCTTCGACAAAGAGAGAAGATCGGATGATCGGGAAGAAAGATCGTCAACTGAAGGAGGTTTGGGGGGTTGTGGAAGTGGAGAACTTTTGCTGATTGGTTTCATGTTGAGGTCAAAGGTCTTGAGCTTGTTGTTGAGCCAATCTTCAATTTGTTCATTGGTCAGGAGCGTCCGTTTGCGTTTGCCTTTGTCGGAGAGAAGATTGGCCGAGATCTTACGACTGGTTGGTTTTTTCCGTGGAACTTTCACCTTCGTGGTTGAACTCTTTGAGCTCGGCATCTGGAAGTCAATTTGGGTTAAAGGGTTTTTAAACTTTTATTACAGATCAGATTATTAATTTACAGATTAGATTATTATTATGATTAATTGTTCTCACCTTAAATTATGAAGAATTGGGTTAAATGAGAGAAATTTTAAGTTAAATATAAATATGGTTCAAAAGAAGAAATTGGAATTTAATCAAAATTCAAAATGTTCAAAAAGATAAAAATTGGAATTCTCCAAAACATTAAACATGAGTTTCTATACACACAATCAAAAGTATACAATACCTTTTTCATCATCTACTGTATTTGTTACAAACCATGATTAATATAATTAACTTTTAAAGTTATAATTATAAGCGACAATTAATAATGTGTTATAGATATAGATTGTATTGTGCTATAGGTGTTATAGTGTTATTGATCATTTCATACATTCCATTGATCCTTATAATATGGTTTATATTGATGAATTAAAGTGGGAATTGTTTTATAACAGAGACTTATAATATGAGCTATGTAATAATATTATCGCTATTAAGCTGTATTATAAACTTTAAGTGAAATAAGACTCGATCTAATTGTAAGAACATATTTAAATTTATTAATGCTAAATTCTTATTTTATATTTTAAACAACATTCCAGTCATTCATAAAGCTTTTAGCTTAGCCAGGCAGGAGTTGAATTAACTTCTTAAGTTTCAAATTGCAAAATTAAAAGTTCAGTAATTCAAAAATTGAAATAAGTTCAGTGACTTTATTAACTTAATAAAAATATTTGTCGTAAACTCTCAAGTTTCATTATCACATTATTCATTATACCTTAAACCACATTTAAACCACTCTTAATAAACACTTAAAAACATTTTTATTTCAAATTCTAAAAAAACCATTTATATTTTTAAATCTAAAGAATTAATTAAAAATGAATTTGATAAAATTTTCTAATCCAAATGATAATATTTCAATTAAGCAGGATCAGATTTGTAAGCAGAGGGAAATTAGAAGGAAATTATTTAGGGGAAAATCCACACTTTGATCAAGAACTTAAATTGGAAACGAAAGAAGAATTCCACAATCATATTTCAATCCCAGATGAAAATGAAGTTGAAAATGAATCGGAAGAAGAAATGGGCCATGATGAAATTTTCTCCTCGACTTCCAAACTCAAAGATCTTTTGGACAGCGAACTTCAAATTGTTCTCGTTTTGCAAACTTTGACCGAACACCTTTCTGAACATTTGAGCATTTTAGAAACGTAAGAAAAATTTTATATTGAAATGTTTAACTGAGTTTTATAATTCAACTGTGAGTTTTATAATAAGTTTAATTGAGTTAATTAATTAAATCTAATTTAATAAATTTAGACATATGAAGGAATATAAAAAATTTTTATGGCCCGATGAAAAAAAACTCGATGTTGGGAATCCAGTCAATGCTTATCTTCTTATTCGTAAATCTGTGGAAGAAAGTGAAAAACCATTCAACTCACTTCAAAAGATTGTCAATTTTACTAGAAGTAAATTAACGACGATTCATATATTATTATGTTATAAATTAATATTATAATTATATTATTTATTATTAAAGTTAATTAAATCATTTATTTTCATTTGTTTAGATGTTGATTATTGGATCTCCGATTATCGCTCGCATAAATGTTTTCTTCCAATGAAGATTTGGGCGGAGCTGCAAAAGCTTTCGTTAGCCTTCTAAATGCTTACCAACTCGATGTGCTAAAATTTGCGCAGGGAATTGTCAAACCTGAAATTAAACAAACAATTCAGGTCCCGCATAATTTGAATAAAGGTAAACCAATTCCAACAATTCAAAATATGAAATTTATTAGATAGGCAAAATTATAGTTAAAAAGATACAATTGGTTAGTTAGTAAATAATGAAAAAGAAATTTTATTTAAAGCATATTACAAAAAGAAATTACAAAAGCTCAATCATACCAAGGAAATATTTTTCTAAACTAACCTAACCTACCCTACAATTGTAATATTTGTGAGGTGTCTTTTGTTTATAAATCTTGATTAAAATACCACAATAAAACACAATCCCACCTGATGCATTTGAAATGGAGATGACTTCATTTTCCTATAAAATATATTATGATTATTTATTGGAATTTATTGTAAGTATATATTTAAATATTCATAATAACATGTACACTTAATTACTAAAATCTTCACAATTATGTAAATGTGGCTTTTGAACAGTAACCAAAATTTTTCATTCAAATTTTTATGTTGAAATCTTATTTTGAATTTTTTTTATTTTGTGTCAAATTGATATAAAGTAACAAAATTGAATAAAATTCAGTCTATGTGTAAATTCGTTAAAATTGAACATTTTATTTATTTAGAAACAAATTAGAAAAGGTAAGTTAAAATTTGACTCAGCGAGGATTGGATGTTGGAATTGTATATTCTTCTCCTTCTTGAGGAATTCTAAATTGGCTCCTTTCTGGTTGTTCACGAGTATCAGAATTATCAGATCTGCTTTGTAAATTAAATTCTCTTCCAACACTTTCCATGATCCTCACAGGAAATCCATTAATGAGCGGAAGCCCTGCGTTTAAATCCCTTGTTCCCGCTAATGGCACATTGGCGCCAAATGGGCTTAAATTTGCGTTTGAATTAAAATTATTTAAATTTGGATTTAAATTATTTATATTTGAATTTAAAACACTTGATGAATCTTGTTGAATTTGACCGTTGACAATTTCATGGTTGAAAACGATCGGAGCTCCGCGTTGAACATTCTGAGTGTATTTGACATCTTGGGTGACGCCAGCGGGAACAACGCGGAATTCAACCCGTTGGTTTGGAATCACATTTTGGCGCCGTTCATTGTAATTGTGAATGATTGGCTCGATGATCTTCGTCACATGAACATTGTGTCTGTTTACTTGATTCTCGTGAATATTTTCTCTGTTGACCGTCGTCAAGTGAAGATTCGTTGTGTGGATGTTGTGTTTGTGGAGATGATCTTGGAGAATTACTTTTTTAAGTTCGTGAGTTTCTTGAACCTGAAAAAAAACAATATTAGGTTAGGTTATTAAACAATTTTAAAACATTAAAAATACAATATAATCAAAAGTAATTAAATTGATAAAATTACAATTCTTCTATAATTCTTATTTATTTATTATTTAATTTACAATTAATTTTTAATATTAAATTAGAAATTTTAATTACATTTTCCACATTCCGGTTCGTGTCAACAAGTCGATGTTCATGCGTATCATAGTTGTATTGATCAACAAAGTGTTTGTGGATTTCAATTACGTGCGGAGTGACTAGAACGGCCGCAGGTAACAAATTGCTTTGAATTCCCAAATCCCCAATTGCATTTCCCATGTTGGGATTGAGTCGACTGGCTTCGGCTCCTGTGAGAGTTAGGGCAGCGAGGGGAGTAATGACAACTTGAGTAGTCAATGGACGAGAAGTGACAGCTTGAATCAATTGTGATCCTGCCCTGAAAACTTGAGCGCCTTGTGGGACAATGCTTTGGTTGGATTGAGATCCAAATGCTGGAACTTGAGATGGTTGAATTTGGCGCACAAAATTTAATAAATCTTCATTTCCAACATTATTATTGTTGTTATTAAAAATTGCATTAGAATTGACTGCAGGCCTTTGTCGAGCTTGGAGGGCCTGATTGACCAAATTTACAGTATTGAACGGAACCCCGCCAACATTTGAATTTACTGAATTAAGTGGAACCCCGCCGAAATTTTGATTTACTGAATTGAGTGGAACACCGCCAAAATTTGAATTTGGTTGAATTGCTTGAGGTGTAAATTGATTTCCTGGAGATGACGATGTGAACACTTGCGTTGACTGAGGTCGGGCGTTGAAATTTGGTTGAGGTCGAGCTTGAAGAGCTTGATTGACCAAATTAGCAGAATTGAACCGAACCGCGCCAATGTTCAAATTCGAATTGAATGGAACAAATGGAACCGCGCGACCATTCAAATTTCCTAGATTTGAATTAGGACGATTAATTTGATTAGGTTGAAATGCGAATGGTTGGGCTCCTTGAGGTGAATAGTTGAAAGATTGAGTTGACTGAGATCGAACATTGTTACCTTGGTTAAATTGAGTGATTGGATTCAAACCTCCGTTTCCTGTTGAATTTGTTTGAGGGCCGTTGACAAATTGGTTGATGAAATCCAACAATTGGGTATTTGATTCCATGTCGAATCCCGCGGCAGAATTTAATTGAGGCCGAGGATTGAAATCTTGAGTTTGTTGGGAAATTGGGCGAAAAGTTGGAGAAACAATGTTTCCATTTTCGATATTTCCATTGTTATTTAGAGGATTCGTTTGAACATCTTGATTTGAAACAAATACTTGAAGTTGCGGTCTGACGAGTTGAGGAATCGGAGGAAACTATTAAAAAATTCAGAATTTTCATAAAACACATAAAATATTTTAATTTTATTTTAATTTTTTTATAAATTGTAATATATAAATTAAGTAATTAATATGGTAGTTAGTTAAATTGTAAAAATATTCCAATAATGTAATTAGCAATAAAATAAAATAAATATTTTTTTAATAATTGGTTTTGTTTATTTTGAACTTACAAGTAGTTGGGCGTTTGTGAACACAATCAAACCGGCAAACAATAAAACTTTCATATCTTTCATTTTATACAAAATGAAATATAAGTTATATAAGAATCTGTATTGAATTTAATGAAAATTCCTTAGAAGCTTTCTAAGATGTTTACACTAGTACACACTTTAAAAATATGCAAATTTAAGAAATAAAAATATTCTGTATATATTCTGCATATAAAAATATTTAAAAAATTATTATTTTAATTATTGACAGCGGCTTTTGAGAGCCGATGTTGTTAAAGAGAATGTTGACGTGATAATAGTTGGTAATCGTGCTTTGAACTTGTTTTTATATGAAATCCTCCCAGTCCTCATATGTACATAAAGGGAGTAAAAAAGCAAATATAAACAGGTTTTTAAATTCATATTCGTGCCGTGCAGACCAAGCAGACAAATAGAAAATCCGAACGTAATGTCAAATCGAAGATCAATTCACCATATTATTCATTTTCATATTCTTATGAATTAATTTTATAAAAAATGGACAAAAAAGAATTTCACTTGGATTTTATGACATGAGGATTGCTTAAGTTAATTGATCGAGTTATTAAAACGTCGGAGAAAAGAGAATTTCTACTTAAAAGCCTTCGCTACATTTCCGATACTTTCTAATCCGCAAATCCCCAATTAGTGATTATACGTCTGATAGCCATTTCATTGCAATTGGAATTGAATGTTTCATGGTTAATTGTTACTTTGTTACTTGTTACATATAAGTACATTCATATCTTCGAAGATAATCTTCCTCCATGCAATAAAATTATGTAAATTTTAAAATAAGCCATAAGAACTCTAATGACGTGTTATTACTCTTTTTTATAGCAAATGCATAATTTAATTTGGTAATATGATAACTGACCTAAGTAATTACCTTCCATAATTTCCATGGCTATTTATTGGGATCTTCAATAAGTCATAATCAATGCCGATTACAATTTTTATTTTTTCGAATTTGTAATATTCTATTTACATGTAAATGTATATATCCTGGTTGATTTGCTTATGGTTTGAAGTAAATCACAAATCTTTTATTTCCTTTTAAATGGACAATTACAATATACATATAATTGAAAAAAAGAAATTGTAATCGGAATTGATCATGACTTATTGAAGATTCCAGTAAGTCCATATATATGTGTAAATGTAAGTTATATATAAAAAATCCATTTTCATTACGATTTTCACTTCTTTTGACTATATATTGACAATTAATTCTCAATTCGGATTGGTTGTCGTTTACAGGATGAAAATTCAAATTCAATTGTGAAATTGTGAATAAAATATCAATAAGTACATAATGCCAGTAATGCCACCGTGTTAAATGTGCAACCTAATGATTTTTATTCCAATTTGATAATGAACCAGAGCATCAAAAACTAATGACGAGAAACTTTCGCTCTCCTCAGCACAATTTCTTCTTTAGCACCATCATTTTTATTTCCAATGTGAATCGTTTTGAATCGCCGTGTCAATTGACGTCTCGACTTAAAGACGCGCTGTTGAAATAAAATGAAAAATAAAATCCCAATTCCTCAATTTTAATTTTAATTAACATCTAACTTAAAATTTCAATAAACAAATAAAAAATAGAAAAGTTAAAATACTTCATTTTTCAACGCCTACCTTGAAGTGCATTCCAATCTGACAAGTGCCATTTTCACATTATTTGGAACATCTGGGATGAATTGGCCAATGATTGCCTTCGCGGCCAACTACCCATGTTCGATGATAATAAATAACAAAAGCTATTCGGCGGCGCTTAAAGTTGACCGAGAACGGAGATCGGGTTGAAGACACAGCAAGGCGCAGTTGGTCACTTTTACCTGCCATGTTCCAATGTCTTTAACTCTTTTTCCAAAAGGTCGCTGAAGAACTTTACACAATTTAAAAGCATCGGTTTGAATTTCGAAAATGTTGTTGAGCAAAGCCCACACTGCAGCCAAAGGGTAGACGGAAGAGAAAAGGAAAACATATCCGAATTAAATGAACATTTAAAAGTAATCGTCAAATGTTCCCTGGAATTACAAAAGTGTTTAGCTTTTTATATCGTAGCTTTTTTAACAAAAATGATATGAATTATAACAATTTTCTATTGTACTTCATAATGATCGAGCATTCCTTCCTTTTTGGAAGCACGAATTCTTGGATCGGAAGGTTCAAGAGAAATCAATCCAACTTTGGACGTATTGACAAAATGATTTTTTTCCCTTGCAGCAATTGAAATCGGAATTTGAAAATCTTCGAAATGGTTGGCTCAGGTACGAATTCATCTATTCGTCAATTACATATTAAATTATACAAATTATCAACTTTAACCATTTTAAGTTTAATATTGAAAATTGTAAAGAAACAGATAATATTTTTAAATTCTTACTCTTGAAAAAGCTTTGTTCATTATTAAAGGCAGAATTTCTTCTTGAAATTGATTAATTGCTTGCATAATGATCGACATCACAATAACTTGCTGGAAACCAAATAGAAATAATTTCATTAAACATTTATTGAATAAATGTTACATTTTGTTATCTATAATTAATTTCGTTATAAAATTTTAAGAATCTTACTTATTTTAACATTTCAAAATCTTGAAAATCAATTTTTGTAAAAAATTAAAAATTCAATCTTTAGTCAAATGATTTAAATTTTTACTTTTTTACAAAAATTGATTTTATACAATTTATTTTTTTCAAATGATTTTTTTAATTACCAAAAGGTTGAGCTTGAAAAAGTGCCCAATACCATTTAGCACCCAAATTCTTCAACTCCGTTTTATGGTGAAGGGCGTAAGAAGCGGAAATTATTTCTCTTTGAACATAAACGGCATCTAATTGAAATAAATTATAAGTTTACTAACACGTTTTCATAATAATTAATTGAAGTTAATCATTTTCTTTATTATTTAATTTCGTTCGAGTTTAAAGTAAATTGAATTACAAAGTGATTGACCCGTGTAGAGTCTCAATAGAGGATAACCAGGTAAGAAAGCTTCATTTGATTGGACACGAAGTTTCTCCAATTCGTGTGCGACGATCATTTGCTTCTCGGCGGAAGAAAGAAGATTTTCCAGATGGACGTCGCCCCAAAGGAAAGCATCGAGATCGTAGACGGTGAATTCCCGCAACACTCCGTCGCTGTCAACCTTTTTAACCTCCATGTATTCGGCAACTTCCAGGAATTTCAATTTGGAAGCTTTTAAATGAAGAACGATGTTCTAAAACATTTTAATATAAAAACTATGGTAATTTTGTACTTAATTTTTTAATTCATAAAGTTGGGTTAATTATTAAATTCGAGAGTTTATTTATTTACTTCATTTTTGCCTCCTTGAAATGGTTCGCATCGGAAGAGAAGTTTAGCCCCTAAAATTAAAAATTATTTCGTAATTGAAAATTACAAATGGTTAAAACTTAAACCTTTGAGGTTTTATAAATTTTTACACTAATAAGTATAATTTAGAATAATTACTAATTATGTAATTAAATGATAAATACTAAATACCATTTTACCATTTTCCTGCTTTTTGCCAGTTAGTTTCTTGACATGGAATTCCAGCGCTTCATAATGGATCTTGTGGGAGAGATGGAGAACAATGTAGGACGGAGGAAAGGTGGAATTCCCTCCTTCCTCCTCCATCAAAGTCTTCAAGGTCTCGAAAGACCCGTTTTCGTCCTCGGCTGGAAAAAATATACACACAGTTAAAAATGTTCAATTAAAAATGTTTAGTTTATCAAAATTAAATATTTGAAGAGAATCCTTTGACTGTTTTAATAAGAAGCCTTCGATTCTTGTAATTAAGAATTTGCCCATTTAAATTTGGTCAGCTGACAACTGAGGTCAGGTCAGGTTAGATTAAGTCTCTTACCATCTGACAATTCAGTCTGAAGATAGGCGTTTGGGTTTCGACCTTTTTCTTGTCCCTTTACGGGGATTAAGAGAAGTGGACTTGGCTTTTTTGCGGGGAATTTCACGGTTTTGAACCTCCGTATCCGTATATAAAATAGGTTTCTCTTTGTCCTAACCTCTCGCTGTGGGGTTTTTTCAAAGAGATCAGATGGTTCTTCATCGCTCGAATGGGGATCGTAAGAATTCGTATTCGTAAGAATTCAGAAGAATCAGGAGAATTTGAAGAAGATGATCCGTAGAAGTCGTTAGCTTTAATCAAAGAAGAAAAATTATAATATTTTTCAGATTCGTTGGAATCATGTTCTTCCCCTTCAGGTTCTTCAGAAGTTGAGAAAGGATGAGCTTCGTTATAATCGACTTGACTCAAATGTGCCTCTTTTTGCGTCCAATGTACCTCTTTTAGGGTCCAATGTGCCTCTTTTTAGACCCAACATGGTTACCCTGACCCAAGTCGTCACAAAGACGATATAAAGAACGAAAAATGATGCTGCAAATTATAGAATAGTTCACGAGTGTAATAAGATGCAAATAGTTTATTCACAATAAGTAGAATGAATAAATTAATTATAAATATTTAGTTTTTATTAACTGATTTGAAAAGCAAACTTCTACTAATAATAAAATGACACTTGCAATTAAACCAGTAGTTAAAACTAATATTGTCATTAAAACATCTTCAATTCCCAGTTGAGTTCCTTGGAATTGTTCATTTTTATTACGACAAATAACGATTGTTTCTTTATAAAAAATTTTAAGATATCGATAATTTAATCCATTTTCAATTGAAGATAAAATTCTAATATAAAAGATATAATAACTTTAAAACCAAATTTTATAAACAAAGTTGATTTTATTTTAATTGTTAAATTATAATAAATTATATTTATATAGATATTCAAGTTTTTATAAACATACTTAATGTTAAATTGTTCTTTATAAGGAGATCGTTTCTTTACAAAGAATCCGCTTGGCAAATTGGCCGCTCCCATCGGAATCCAAGAAATTTTTTCGCAGATTTCTCGATTGGAAAATTGAAGTTTATTTGCTAATGGACAAAAGAAATCAAGAGTTGTTAAAAATGCGAATTGGCCATTGAAAACAGAAGAAACGGCGTCTTCATCTCCTTTCCAATTCATTTCCATTAGTTTGGTAATTTCTTTAGCATTTTCTCCTTTCTTATATTAAATTAAAATTCGTATATTAACATTTAATTAACATTAAATTAACATTTAAATAATGATACTTATTATATAAAATCATATTAATCTTAAGCGATATTGATAATTTTAATCTTTAATTAATTTTCAACTACCTTTATTAAATAATCTCCGTATCTTATTAAAGGATCAGCCAAAATAACAAATTTGTGTTCAAAAATGTCCTTCATTGATTTAATCGGAAGGTTTTGAAGTGCAAGAAAGGAAACGATTGACGCTGAATAAAAAAGATAAACCAAAACACTCGTTATAAAACCTGTAAGAAAAACTAAGCGGGTCCAAAACACATTTGGTGTCGAATGCCAACCTAATAAATATAATAAAGAAATTAAATTAATGCTTTTATATAACATTTTATTACATTTGATCACAATTAAGATTATAAGTTTATCTACCTTGCATGCACAATGTTGAAATTGCCCAAACTAAAATATCATCATAATCAAAATGAGATTTTGTGTAAAATCTCTTTTCTAAACAAGCAAAAATTGCCATGACTATGATAATAAATATCCAAATGAAAAATAGAAATTCCCATAAAACTGTTTTAAATGGTTGAGTGTAAATATTCATCACGGAGCTTGAAGCTGGTTGGCGAAATATCGCCAAAACGCTAAGCATACAAAATCAATAAAAATTTTGATTACTTTTGTATTTTATAATATAAAAATCTTTATTTATTTGAAATAATTTGTTTAAATCTTTGAGTTTACTTGTCAGTAATTAGAGGAACAAGAGGAGTTAGGAATTCGACACGGTATGGAATTATGTATGAAAGTGGAATTGAAATATCAGAAATTTCATTTACTAATTCTTCACCCATTCCGCCAATGGTTCCATTTTCGTCCATAAAAATATATCTTTTGGCTTCTACAGCAATAAGCCTTAAATATATGATTCAATGATTAATGTTAGCATCAACACTAGGTATTATTAAAATCTTCTAATAGAGCATACTAATTTTTCTGATACATAATGAATAATTAAGTATCATGTGTCGTGTAAAGTTTAAAGTTATCAAATTTACGTAAAATTTAGTGAGTGACTGAGATCATTAATTAAGCTAACACTTGACCCTGATGCAAATTCAGTCAAATTATTATCATTTTGGAAAGAAACAATTGGTTGCAAATCAGGATCATTCTAAATGAAATGAAATTGCTTTAACTAAAATGTATGTTCTAGTCTTATTGTTAGTTAATAAATTTAAATTTTACCACAGCTGTTGCAAATATTTGGGAACCCATAAAATTGTTTCTCCTTTTTCCAATTTGTAAAAACTTATAAATGTTATCAGTTTTAATCATTTCAACAAAACTGACATTTTTTATGTGATAAATTTCGTAAATAAGGTTTTCTTGACTTGTTATAAATATTTCATTATTAAGAGAAAATAATCTTGAATAATTTAGTAATTTGGACTCGAATGATAAGTTATTTAATCGATTTGTTTTATCACTTTTATTTTCTGAACAGAAAATAAATGCTTTTGGCAAAATGGCATTTATTTCATTTTCATTAAAAAATGAGCTTATCTAAAACATAGTAAAAGTGGTTGTTAAATATTATCGAAAAGTTAATTTACAATTATTATATTTTATAAATTTTATTTACCACATTAAATATTAAGTCAATATATCCACAGTTAATTATAATATAAATTGCACTTAATCCATTGTTTTCATAAATAGTTTTTAAAAAGTAATTTTTAGTTTCATTGATTTTGATTAAATCTATCTTAATAAAAAACAATTGGTGGGAATTGGCAATTTTGTTAATCCAATAATCGTCAATATCTCTAGCTGAATGTGAGTGAGACATAAAAGTATTTACAAGATTATTTGATTTGATACGTTTAATTAATTTTGTGTATAGTTTAGATTTTACCTCGAGGTTCAACATCTTGAATTATTAAGATATCGACATATGAAATGAAAATTGGAAATTCCGATATAAATTGTTTTGTAATTAAATTTTGGTCACAATTTATAAGAATTATAATGGAAATGAATATTAAATTCAACAATATCCGAAGAAGCATCATATTTTATCACTTTACATTGATTTTACTACTAATAAATCTATTTAAATTATTGAATACTAGTTTTTTTTAACAAACATATTAAAAATTTTTAAGTAAATTATTTAGCTAATAGAAATTATGCAGAGCGAAGAATCATGTTTCGTTATTTACTGTATCAAAGTATAATCAATAAAAGGCAAATAAAATCAATTATTTAATCATGGGGCTATTTTTGTTATAACAAAAAGTAAATAAACTGTTTATTTGATTTCTATAATAATGATATGTAAATATTGTATCAAATTTTTTAAGTGCTTATAAATCGATAAAATATTTCGGTTGGGGTAACCATGTTGGGACAAAAAACGTGCACATTAAACCCAAAAAGGGCACATTGAACCCCAAAAGAGGCACATGTGCCTAAAAAAGGGCACAATGAACCCCAAATATTTCTAATGCTTATTTATAAACTTAACGTTTGAAGATGTATTTAACATTGCATTGAAAGAAACAACAATCCTTTAAGATCCATTTTTTAAGAATTTCTTAATCTTTATAAACTAAGCTAAAAAGGCTTATTTTTTATAATGGAATTTAGACACAAATAATTTTAAAATCTAATCTAGCTTTAAAAATAGATCAACGTAATAGGATTTAATTATTATTTTTAAACTTAAGCCTTTTAGACAGCTATATAAAAAGAGGTGGAAAAATAAAATTTTCATTCAATCAATCCACTTCGATCGGCCATCCTTTATCATCCTTATAAATATTTCTCTAACTTAATGTTATTATGAAGCCTCCAATGACCTATAAAATAATTGAGAATACTCAAGAGGGATTCTCGGCAAAGTTAAAAAGAAAAAAATTTCAATAATAAAAACTCCAAAAATATGAGAGCCGATTCTAAATAGGCAACCAAAATTATTAAATTAAATGATATATATAAAACAAAACGAAGGAAAATATTACCCACTAATTTTATTGAGACTTTTCACCATTACCCATAGGTACCTGTTGTGAACAAGCAATCCTTAATGAGTAAATGGATATAGCCTCCTCCCTAAAAAATAAAGACCGAGTGATCCTGAATACAATTTCTCTGGCTTTTATAGGTAATCATAAGTTAGAATTCAATAATAGCTTATATAAATATTGTTATTATTACAATGAATCACTTAGAGTTAACAAAGATTGAATCATTTATTTGTGAATATATAATATTGTATGTATGTACCTATGTACTATTATGTGGGTAAATTTAAAGATAATGAATAAGAAAGTTCAAAGTAGAAAGATGCAATTTATTTGTGTAAAAGAAGAAAATAGGAGAGAAATGAATAACTTTTAATAAAGATTAAAATTAACTGTAATTTAAGCACTTGAGGTCGACGTTAATCTTTAAAGGTCTAACGAGTTCTGATGGTTCACAACAATGACTAATCCTAAGTATTCAAATAATTATAGCTATATCTATATACCATAGCAAATATAATGGGATTTTTTAGAACTTATAAATAAGTGCTTATGTACGTAGGTATAATAAAACTAATTAACTTAAATTGAATCGATTTAAATGAATTATTAAATTACAAATATTTGGCTATATATTGTGTGGGTATGATAGTTTCATAAAACACTTAAATAAAATTAAAATATTATTAAACACTGCTTGATGTCTTGAGGTATCTCAAGATGAAGTTGTGAAATTTTTTATAGCTGTGAACAATTTTTTTTAATATTATGCATGAATGATGCTAGAACATATGATGAATAAGAAATTAACGGTGACGAAGATACCTTCATGTTCGACGTTACGCATTATAGAATTTTCACTCACAAATTAACTTGTTTAAATAACCAAGATAAATAATCAAGATGTATAGATACACACAGATCTGTAATACTGTAATTATACTTAAATGTCTATTAACTTCATATAGATGTGTACTTAATAATCGTAAGATTAATAATCAACCGCTTCTCTTAACTTATGAAACTATATAAAATCTATAAATTAACTGCTGTAATATTTTATTTAAAATGTTAAAATTGTATTGCATTGCAAAAATCCTTAGTAATAGTAAATATTTATTTGTTGTGCGACAGATTTTTATTTATCTTTATAAATTTATGTAACTTTATCATATTTATATAACAGAGCACTTTTGACGTATTTATTGTTTATAAATTACTTTAATTTGTTAAAATTATCGAATAAAATTTTCTAAAAAATAAATAAAGAATCCGATTACGTATCCAATTATGGGAATAATAAATAAAGAGCCAATGTTGGAATTAAGCATTTGAGGAGTAAAACCATTTTCACCCGACATATTATGATTAATTGGTTTTTGCAGTTGGTTAAAATTCCAACGATTTAAAATTACTTCTGAAAGCTTTTTCTTGCAAATTCTTCTCCAAAATTGATATAGCCCTCTTTCAAAAAATCGTTCAAATAAATCCGGAATATATTTTGATTGGAAATTTGCAAAATGCCAAATTTGATTTGTTTCAAAATATTTAATTTTTCCAAATGCGGGATTTGATGCTCGTTTTGATTGTAAAATAATATTATTATAAATATCTAATCCTTCAGAATCTCCAAAAAGCGCAACTTTTTCTTTTGCTACCAATTGACTAAACTCTGTGCTGTCATTTTCCCTTTTCAGAACTCCCAACAATGGAACTATAATCCTTTTATTGAGTGGAATTTTCGAAGTTTAAATTCATATAAACACACGATCCATCAACGAGGCTGACATAACTTAATCGAAGTGTTATGAGAAAAACAGATTCCGGAATATTTGATAATTTTAAACAATCCATTTCAATTGTTGTAGAAATATTCTCTGAATAAAGAAATTTTGCAAAGTAATCAGCAATTGGATCATTATTTAACATGTTTGAATTAATTCCAGTGATAAATGATTTATAAACTTTGTATTTTCCGGCTAAAAGGTCCGAAATTAATTCAGGCTGCTTAATTATTGGTGGAGCTACCAAATGAGTCACTACAGTACTTTTATATAAATTGCTCAAAACGACGCTCATTAGAAACCAAAAAGTCAAAGGTGAAATTAAAACTCGATTAATCATTTTTAAATTCCGCGCCTTTTTCCCAAACGGCTGTTCCAATAAAATTGCATAAACATTCATTGAAGAGTTCCAATTTAATATTTTAAAATTTTTCAAATAAATGTAAGAAGTCAACAGTGCGCATGTCAAGTAGCTGAACGAAATTGAAATCCAACATAAAGTACTAAATGCTGAAATAAAATGACCCATTTGAATTCCTGTGTTTTCTTTATAAAATGTCAAAAAATTTTGACACGTAGTTTCAACAGTCACGTGATATTCAAACATTCTTATATTATATTCCAATATTTCATATAAATCAGAATTATATATATTTGCATAAGAAGAAGAAATGGTAATTTTTTCAGTGTTGAATTCAAACAATTTAATTGAATTGAAATATTCCGAACTTGAATTTTTCTCTTGATTCAAATGATCATTTAAAATTTCAAATAAAACTAAAAATTCTCTTGTTGTGTCCCATTGGGTTTTTCTCCCTGAAAGTTCTTGAAAGCAAATTTCATACGAATGATCAGTTTTTAGTTTAGGAATTTTAATGTGAGCATATTCGGCTAAAAAATGAGATTTATAAATGAAATTTTTATCAAATAATTTTCCCAATTGGTGAAATGCTTCATTCATAAATGTCTTCCCTTCAATTTTATTGTTACTTAAATTCAACGTATGATTTTTCTCATATAAAACTACCCTTGACTTTTTACATGTTATGCATAAAAAATCACTTTTAATTTCATTTGTTGAAATTTTATAGTTCTGATGTAAAAACGCTATCCTGTTGTTATTATCGATCCTCAATTGATAATGTTCAAATGTTTGGATAATATTTTCAATTTCGTTTTCCTCATTAGATAAAACAAAAATTGAACAATCCAAAATTGATTTCCAATATAAAGGTAACGCAAAATTAAAACAAAAGTTAAAGGGTTGGCATACAATAGTCATACTATAATGTGGAAGAATATGCTTCATATCGATTTCCAAATTTGAATTAAATAATAAGAAAAATTTAACCTGGCAAGTTTTCATAGAAAGAAAATTAGCCCTAGAATAATTTCTTTTATTGAGGAAAGAAAGCAAACCCGACGAAAAAGAAATAAACCAATGGGGTTCAATAATTAAACTCAAGTCAAAATCCAAATTTAAATTTTGATTTGGCAAAATTTCAATTGAACACGAATTGAAAGTGTTTATAAAATTGGTAGTCGTTTGAGTGATTTTTGAAGGAATATAATTGATTTCAATGCTGTAAATTAAATCAGTAAAAAAGACTAAACGCATGAAATTTATTATAATTATTTGAATCATTATATTTTGACAAAATTGGTGTCAGGTTTAGGTTCGCACCTTAATATTAAAGCATTAACTTTGAGCTTTTGAGTTCAATTTCAATAAATAATTAAATTATTTATTTATTTCTATATTAAATTTAGAAATCAATATTTCATCTACATACATTAACGATAAGTAAGATTTATCAGTACTTTTGCAATGTTATTCGGTGTGTAATTTTGTTAAATGTCAAACTTCAGTCTCGAGATCAAAACACATATATTATTCATATATTAAATGATGTGTAAATTACTATAAATATTTCTTGTATATATATTATACATACATGTTAACATTGAAATGACTAGGTGGGTTATAGTAACTTAAGCTAGTTAACTTTTACTGGATAGCTTGTTCTTTTAAAACAATTATATTAAGCCTGAGTATCTTTATAGTGAATACAAAATTTTTTACTGATTTGTATAGAATATTTATGATATTTATGAATATGTAAATTTAAGAAATACTAAACAATAATTTTATTAAATATGTATATTTTTAAATACATTTGAAAACAGCATGGTGTTAATTTATATGATATTTGAAGCTCAATTTTTTAACTAATGTTATCTAAATCAAATAAAATTTTCTAGGATACAAAAAAAGAATCCAATTACATATCCAATAGTTGGAACAATAAATATTGACACAATATTGGAATTAAGCTTTTGAGGAGTAAAACATTTTTCATCTTTAAACTTCTCATTAATTGGTTTTTGAAGTTGGTTAAAACTCCAAAGATTTAAAATTCCCAAGTCATATCATGACAAATTATTAAAACATGATCAATACTTTAGGGTGAAAGTGCTAAGATATTTAGTCGTCTAAGCGTCTTATTTAAACTGTATGTTGAATGGAAGGTATTGATTTATAAAAACAATCAGTATATTTTATTACTTAAATAGAAGAAACCTAAAACACAACCAACTCGGAATGCGGATAAGAGAAAGTGGAGAGAGTAAAACTCAAACAAGAGTTCATATTACTTCTTACACTCATCCATGACGTTACATTACTCCACTCTCATCTGTGATACAAAACTCCTCCTTACACAATCCTCATCCTTAATCAATTTATTACTTAAAACTCCAACGCTCGCTAGAACTGCTACATAATAAAATAATCACATTAATAAATGATTTTGAAAACAACAGCATGTTTTTATTTATGTTATTTAGAATTTACCTTTTTGATAATATTATCAAAATCGAATAATTTTTTCTAGGATACAAAAAAAGAATCCAATTACATATCCAATAGTTGGAACAATAAATATTGACACAATATTGGAATTAAGCTTTTGAGGAGTAAAACGTTTTTCATCTTTAAACTTCTCATTAATTGGTATTTGAAGTTGGTTAAAACTCCAAAGATTTAAAATTCCCTCTGAAAGCTTTTTCTTGCAAATTCTTCTCCAAAATTGATAAAGCCCTCTTTCTAAAAATAGTTCAAATATATCCGGAATATATTTTGATTGGAAATTTGCAAAATACCAAATTTGATTTGTTTCAAAATATTTAATTTTTCCAAATGCGGGATTTGATGCTTGTTTTGATTGTAAAATAATATTGTTATAAATATCCAATCCTTCAGAATCTCCAAAAAGCGCAACTTTTTCTTTTGCTACCAATTGACTAAACTCTGTACTGTCATTTTCCTTTTGGAGAGCTCCTAACAATGGAACTAAAATTAATTGATTTATTGGAATTTTTGTATAATTCAAATTTGTAAAAACACACGTTGCATTATCGACATAACTATATCGAATTGATTTTAGAAAAATCGATTCAGGAATATTCGATAATTTAAAGCAATGGTCATTGATTGATGAGTCTATTTGATCAGTAAATAAATAATTACGTAAATATTCAGCAATAGGATCATCGTACATGTAAATACTTGATTTAATTCCAGTTATATAAGTTTTGAAAACTTTGTAATTCTCGACTAAAAGGTCTGAAATTAATTTTGGTTGTTTAACTCCAGGTGGAGCTACCAAATGAGTTACAACAGTACTTTTATATAAATTGCTCAAAACAGCGCTCATCAAAAGCCATAGAATTAATGGACCAATTATAACCAAATTTACAACTTTTAAATTCCGCGCCTTTTTCCCATACGGCTGTTCCAATAAAATTGCATAAATATTCATTGAAGAATTCCAATTTGTGATTTTGAACTTTTTAAAGTAGATGTAAGAAGTTATCATTGCGCATGCCAAGTAGCTGAAAATAACCGCAGTCCAACAAAAACCACTAAATGCTGAAATAAAATGACCCATTTGAATTCCCGTGTTTTCTTTGAAAAATGTTAAAAAATTTTGACATGTTGTTTCAACGGTCACGTGATATTGAAACATTTTAAAATCATACAATTGTCCTTCGTTTACATCAGAAACAGAAATCGTTGAATAAATAATGTTCATTCTATCAATATTAAATTCAATCAAATTATTTACATTGATATATTCAGAACTAATGTTTTTTAATTGATCGTTTATAATTTCAAATAAAACTAAAAATTCTCTTGTTAAGTCCCATTTGTGTTTGTTCCCTGAAATTTCTTGAAAGCAAATTGATTCTCCTTTTTCATACGAATGATCAGTTTTTAAATCGGGAATTTTAATGTAAAGATATTCTCCCAATGGTCCAGATTTATAAACAAAATTTTTGTCAAATAATTTTCCCATTTGATAAAATACATCATTCATAAAGATTTTTCCTTCAATTTCATTATTACTCGAGCCAAATGTAAAGATTTTTTTGAATAAAATTACTTTAGATTTTTTACATGCGATGCAAAAAAATTCAATTCGAATTTCCTTTTCAGTATCGATATAATTTTGATATAAAAATGCTATTTTGTTGTTGTTATCGATTCTTATTGAGGAATTTGATAAAATTCTGACCAAATTTATATTTTCATTTGTCTCATTTGATAAAATAAAAATTGAAAAATCCAAAACTGATTTCCAAAATGAAGGATATCCGGTATAATAATTAAAACAAAAACAGAAGGGTTGGCATGATATATAAGAAAAATTGTAATGCGGAAGAATGTGTTCCATATCGTGGTTTAAACTTGAATTGAATAATAATAAAAATTTGACTTGGCAAGTTTTCCTATAAAGAAAATTTTCCATTGAATAATTTTTTTTATAAAAGAACGAAATTAAATCCGACGAAGAAGAAATGAACCAATGGGGTTCAATAATTAAACTCAAGTTAAAATCCAAATTTAAACTTTGTGATGGCAAAATTTCAATTGAACACGAATTAAATGTGTTGATAAAATTAAGCGTCGAATCTGAGATTTTTGAAGAAATTTGATTAATTTCGATACAGTAAGTAAAATTAGTTAATATAATTAATGCTATAATTATTCTAACCATTATTTTTTATGCGTTTCAATTATTTTGAATTAATTATATGAATTTAAATATGTTTAATGAGTTGAAACTTGAAATATAATAATATATTTATTTTCTATTCAACTGGTCTAATAAATTAATTTTATAAAGTGCAATAATATTTTATAATAAATATTACAATATACTCTTAAGTTATATTATTTTACCGTATTTTAGAGCTTTGAATTTAAGTAAATATTATAAAGTATACTATGTATTTTTTTTAATATTAAATTTGAAATCAATATTTCATTAACATTAAGTGTTAATGAAATATTGATTTATGCCTATGCACAATATCCATTAAAACAGATATAGTGTATAGGCATAAACATAGATTTTCCCCAAATTTAGTCATTAATGTGCATATCGGGTTGACGTGTCGGGTGAAATTGTCGGGTTGATGTGTTGGGTACAATTGTCGGGTCGAAATGTGTCGGGTCTGGAGTATGTCGGGTCGTCGGGAGTAGAGTATGTTAGATAGGTCTTTTAATGTAAATGTCGGGTGTCGGGTCTGGTGTATG
>JAQGBZ010000569.1:0-30643 GCA_034687125.1 Neelides folsomi
AAAAAGTTGATCTTATGAGTAGTTGACGTCCCACGGAAACAAAAAATTTGGTGATCTTAACCGAAGTTGACATTAACCGAGGTGACACTATCCGAGGTTTAAAGCATTAGAATTCCTATACCTATGCCGGGAACATAGAAAAAGGTGATCTTAACCGAGGGGTGATCTTAACCGAGGTAGAGTGTATTTGTATTAGACGTATGAACGGTGATTGGCAAGGACTCAATAAAGGAATTGGAATAATTCGGGATTTATCAAAACCAGGAATAATGAAAATTTATAATGATTCAAGGAAAGGTATATAAAATATCCGGATATAATAATATGTATATGAATGAAAAATTAACTTATAAATATGAATCTTAAAATTATGTTTTTACATTTGCAGGTATTTTGTTCCAGAGTGTGATCGCTAGTGGAACCAACTGGGCAATTTTGTACACTTGTGAGGAAATTCCGAATGAAACCAAACCTCATGAATATTACGTGCTTTTGAGCAGAACAAGCCAAATGAATGCTGATGTTGAAGAAGCCATTGATAATATAATTGAAGGATTAGGAGTCAGAATGGAGAGTTTGGTCCGAATGAATCAAACTGATTGTTCTTGATTCTTTTAATACATACCTGTATGTATATGTAATATGTTTACCTAACAAAATATTCAGAAAATGAATTTATTATATGGGAAATGTCGAAATATTACAATAACAATAACAACAATGATTTATAATTTCCTGATTAAACAGATCATATTCCAAGGCTTTGAATTTGAGTTAAAACGTCGTTCTTATTACATAAAAATTAAATACATAGGTATTTTATATCATGTTTATTGCTTATTTTTATGTGTAAATTTTATTTTACTGTATAAATTATTAAACAGGCATCGATGAAAACTTAGGATAGGTCAAAGCATAACATAAGAATTATATTTAATCCAAACATCTTATAAATAGAGATTGTATAATAATAGGATACATTAACTTTGAATTTGGAATGACGCACGTGAGCCATTGTTAAAAAATGTATGCTCAAGGGAAATCAAAAATAAAATTAGAAAATCAGTGTTTACCAACAAAATATTTCAACAAATGTTTTGATATTTTGGTTATTTAATGGAAATAAATTAGAATTTATTGCGCATTGTTGTTTTAATTTTTGATTTAACCTGGAATGTCATTCAATTCAAATTGTTCTTTATTTGTTTTCATTTATATTAAATGCACTTTGCTACTGAAGTTTAGAATCGGTTTTAGTTATAAGTAATCAAATCCGTTTGTAGTCGTAAAAAAATAATAATGGTAAATATTATTTTTATTATTTTAATTTTCATATAAATAAATTCAATAATAGCTCTTTTTAATTAACGATAAATACAATTTGATAAAAGTTAACTTTTATACAGGAGGGAGTAAGAAATACGTTTATGGGAATGGGCCTTTGTCTCTTTTCCACAATCATTGTCTCTTATTCACATTTTCTTGTTTCGGATATGAAAAATTATCATCCTTTTACAAAAGTATTTAAAAACCATACATAATATGAATTAATTACCAAGAATTTAATAGTAGTTTCAATTAATCTGTATAAACATTTCCATTAATTATATATACAGATATAACAATATAACATATATGTAATATTAATATTATCCTATATTATGTATTTTTACTTAATAGATCATGTGGAAGTACACAGGATCATTTATTCTATCCATCTTTGTTTGCATTTATTACTTATTGAAAAAGGTCAATATAGTGGAAACATTTTGGCCTTTGAGAAAAGCTTCAACAATTGTGTTATTATCTCTCTTTGTAAGTCATTTTGATTTGTACTAATATTTTTAGTATATCTGGAACCAATCCAATCCATCCAATGTGGAACTATTAAAATAACAATTTTAAAAATAAATTATTCATTTTTTTAAATGTTTTTTTAAATTTTAGCTAAGGAGTTTATTTGGATTCATTCAATCATCATTTCGCTATTATTCGTTAAAATATATGCCACTTGGTGATTCTGCAGTTATTTGCAATTCCTATCCAGTCCTTGTTACAATCGTTGCGTATTTATTTCTAGGAGAACGCTTTGGTGTGTTTTCTTTAATATGCGCAGCCCTAACATTTTCCGGAGTTTTTGTAATTGTCAGACCGCCGTTTCTAACTGGAGAAGCTTTAGGAAATGAATTTATGGTAAAATTAATTTGAAATTTGTAGGTCAAAAATTTTACATTAATTTGTTTACAGATCGGTGCTTGCCTTGCAATTGCAAGTTCTCTTTCTCATTCGGTTGCCATAGTGATGCTTCGACATTTAAAAAAGATTCATCATTCGTTGACATTATTCGGATTTGGCGGTTTTGGGATGATTGACGCGATGATTTTTGCTGGGGGATTTGGTGCTTTAGAATTACCACGCGGAGATATTGATTATTTCAAAGCGGCTGCAATTGGCACACTTGCTTGTACAAGTCAGCTTTTATTTATTTTTGCTTTAAAACATGATAAATGCGGGCCAGTGTCTTTAGTAAAAACTACCGACGTGATCTTCTCATTTGTTTGGCAAATGATTTTTCAAAATAGTATTCCAGATTATATAAGGTTTGCAAATTTTATTATTTATTGCATATTTTATTAATGCAAAGAAAAACCATAAATAATTTGGCAATTTGGATTTTATAATAATATTTTTTTTTCAGTTTTATTGGAGCATTAATAATGTTGAGTGGAATAGTTTTATGCGGTTTTATAAAATATGTCGAGTCACTCGAAAGTGAAAATCCCATTAGAAAAAAATGTTATTTCATCTTAAAATAATATAATTTTTAAATATTTTATTACCACTTAAAAATTGTTCACAATTGTTTAGAATTATATTTTGATACATTTTTCTTTAAAATGTTTTTTTATTATAATTTAATAATCTTCATTTACATTTCTCAACAATATAAAATCCATTTTTATGATTCGTCAGATCCGAGAAAATAACAAAGAATTTGATGTCGTGTGATATAATAAATAACTAAATAAGTTTTGTTGAAGTGAATGACATTAATTCAATGATTTCGTTCTAACAATAAGTAAGAGTACGCAACTTTAACTTCACTTGTAATATGAAGTTTATGATGACATTAGTCATCAGTATATGTAAATAACAATAGCTGAGTTTGAACCTTATTTTAGTAATATTTTATGCTATTTCATAATCATTCATTAAAAAATCGTATATTCTGAATTATTCTATATCTAAAAATCTATCAATATGTAGATTTTGTTTTTTGGAACAAAGAGTAAAAAAATCGACAATTCATGCAATTTTTATTGCGATATAAATATTAAGATTAATATGTAATAAGATTAATATTGATTGGAGCGTTCGCACAAACGTTCAAGGGAACTATTATTCTTTGCAATATTCCTGTCCAATCACAAAATCACTACCTATTACATATACTCTACTATGCACTGTAGTAAGTTGTACTAATTCTTACCTATGCTATGCATGAAACGAAGAAACAATTAATTATACTATATATTATATAACATAATATAATTATTCGAGACCTATCACTGTAATTAGTTAAAAATATACAAAACTTAAAAAATAATATCTAAATATATAATATGCTCATACCTTATTAAATACGTACAATATGGAAAGATAAATAAATTTTCCAATTTGTTTAATTAAAAACTAAAATATGTAATCATCATATCATAAGAAAGCTAGAATATAGTACATAGTTCTATGGATTAAGTATTAATCCAAATCCGGTGATTATTTATTATGCCGACATTATCAACCTTGAAAAGCTAGAATATAGTACATAGTTCTATGGATTATGTACATAGTTCTATATCAAACTCTCAACTCTCAACAACGATCCACTACACAGTGTTTAAATATTAATTATTTATGAACTTTAGATTCATACTTTTTGAAATTCTTATTAAAGAGTCAAATATCTTACAAAGCAAAGAATCATCATGTACACAAAAGCAAAATTGTTGATATCAATTTCATTTTTTGTTATTTACTCCCAAGCGATAGAAAAATGTCCGAGTGAACCTCCATCTCGCAAGAATCTTGATCTACATAAAGTAAATAAATATTTTATTATAGTCTAATTTTTCTAATAAATCCTAACCATTTATTATCCCAATAATGTAACATGAATTAAATTAAGTGTTTTATCTCAATTTAGTACTTGGGGACATGGTATTATATAAAAACTGGTCCAAAGCACAATTCATTTCCAAGCGATGTTATATGTGTGGAAGAGCATTACAAACAGAATCCTCATAATGCCCATCTTATAGATTACGAATTTAAGTAAAATTAAAAATTTGATTCAACCATAAAAATATTTCAGATATAATAAATGTTTTTGGATCTAAATTCTAGACGTATGAGGTCAAATGTTTGGGAAGGAGGAAAAGGGATTGGCATCGTGAAAGACTTGGAGAATCCTGGAATTATCGACATTTATGATACTGAAGGTTTGAAAACTGAATAGTTTAATAATAACATTAATAACTCATTTAAAATACCAAAGGTTTTTAATCCAATATAAATTATTTTAATTAATCAACATTGTCGTCTACATTTTTATACATTTAACTGAACATAGGTATATTGCATCAAAGTATCGTTGGGACTGATGGAGTCAATTGGGTAATTTGGTACTTGTGTGAGGAAATTCCAAATATCACTGAACCTCACGAATCTTACATGATGATGAGCAGAACGAGAGAAATAAATAAAGATGTTGAAGAAGCACTCACAAACATTATTGAGGGATTTGGAATTAAAACAGAAAATTTGGTCAGAATGAATCAAACTAATTGTGGTTAAATTACATTTAAATAACAAAGATATGATTAAAAGATATAATACAGAACTTCCATTAAACAGCGAGATAGTGATTTTAGGCTGTTGTATATTATTCGATTCCATCGTCTAAATCTTTGTAAAAGTAAATCACTATTTAAATTAGTGAATAGTGTAATAGAGTAATGATGTAATGAATGTAAACGATTATATTAAAATTTATGTATCAACTGACTTAATGTCTTAACTCTTGATTCTTAAATATAAATTTAATTGTAAAGGAAGGACTTCATTCGGAAAAATGTGTAGAAGTTGAATCAGAATCGTGATCCTTTTCACTGGTTGTAGTTGTAATTGGATTCGTCGGTTTAGTTGTTTTTCCGTCTCCGTGAACTTCTTGCATGTGAACATTCAAACGGAGATTTACTAAAAAATCAATGAGATATAAAATATAAAACTGTAGTGTAGTATATAGAAAATATTGTTATAATTTATAATATGCATATGATAATATCATTAGAATTTAATAATTGTAAGCATCTAAAATTTCCAAAATGAATTTAATGGGACCCGAATTAAAAACAACTCACAAAACAAATGTTTACACGTTTTGCATTCAAATGGTTTCTCTCTCAATTTGATCGTCTCAGTATGAGTCACTTCATGTTGTTTAAAATCCTCTTTGGAATCAAATCCTTTTTTGCAAAACGTGCAATTGAACATTTTCCCTTTCTCGTGCCAAATGAGATGTCTTTTCATTTTGACATTCAAAATCCTCCTTTTGTAAATTCCACAAAAGGTCCAATCCTCTTTGGTGTTGTTTGAATGTTTGAGTTGGATGTGTGTTGCAAGAACGCAGCTGTAATTGAATGAATCTCTACACAAATGGCAAACGAATTTCGGAAGTCCTTCTTCTATATGAAATTTCATGTGATATTTAAGTGATCCTGAATTGATGTAGGATTTCCCGCAAGTGGAACAAACATAACATTGAGCAATTCCTTCATGAACTCTTTTCAAATGAGCGTTGAATTCAATTTCGACGTTTGACTTGTAATCGCAGTTTTCAAATTGGCAGTATTTAGTTCCTTCTGGATCTGGTTTGGTCTTTTGTATTTTCTCGGCCTTCTTCTTCTGACTCTTTTCACTCTTTGGTTTTGTTGTGGTTTGTAGATCTGCGAGAAGAGATTCTAGTTCGGCGTTTGTAATTGATTCATTTCAAACCCACGTGCCGTTTTCCTACAGAATAATTATTTGTGTTGTTTAATATATTATCAGTTATCAACTAAATATTCTTTTGCTAAACCATTTATATTTATTTAATTATATTTAAAGTTTTTAAAGTATGAGATTTCTTAAATAAGTTAAACCCAAATATGTTCTGTTGATTCGTGTGATGCTTGTAGTTGAAATTTCCAGCATGCTTCCAATTATCTTGGTGCTGATTAAAGAATTTTGTTCAATGAGTTTCTTCACTTTTTCAATATTTAATGGATTGATGCTTCGATCCGTCGGTTTAATTCTAACAGGATTCCCCTCTTTGAACGCTTTTCTGCATTTTCTTATTGTCCCCTTTGAAATGGCAGCATCTTGGGATTATTCAATTAAACGTTTCCGGATTTGAGAAGTTATCAATCCTTGGGTTGCGCAGATTTCAACTAATCGCCGTTGTTCTTTTGGGTATAATACCTCCGTAAAATACCTCTCTGAAATGAATAAATGAACAAATTATAAGATTTAAATATTATCCATATAAGAATGATCATCAATATAAGAAATCTTACATTGATGATCAAGTGATTTTCTAAATTACGGCTCATTTGAATTCAAATCATCCTGATTTGTTTCATTGTTGTTTAAACCCAAAGAAAATCCATGGACTTGAAAGGGATTTTCTCTATTGTTAAATTGAATTCCATCTTGATCAAACTTTTTGTCGGATTGATTGATTTCTGCTTGTTTCAGTCGGAGGTAAACCTCTTTTCCATCTTTGTAAAGAACTGTAATAAAATTGTTATCAATAATTCAAATGTTGTTATAAAACGATAATCAAAATCAACATATTTAAGACTTCAATTGGTTATTGTAGTTTACTTGACTTGTGTTTAGACAAAAATTATAAAGCTTCGATGAATGCTAAAGTATAAATTATTAAAACCTTTGCAAATTGAATTTCTGAGATTGCTATTTGACATTTCATTTTTCCCTTCCTCGCCATCATTAAAGTAAATGGGAAAACAATAAGTAGAGCTGCGTTTGTTGCTTTCAATTAAGAGTTGTTTGATTTCCTTTCGCAAATCGCGTATGGTGAGAATTGAAGAATCAATGATTTCAAGCATCGAATAACAATTTGTGTAAAAACTACTCTTTCCCAATTCCGATTTAAATTGAGCTTCAGGGAGGCAGAAAAGATCGCAAAAATGACTTAATTCAAATTGATGTGTGTTCCGAAGCGAAATTGAATCTTCACTAAAGCAAATGAGACCCCGCATCATCTAAATAGCCATAATTATCAATCAATTAAGAATGTAATATTAATAGTCACACGATAAATTTGATCATATTTGGTATGTTAGTGATGAAACCCTAAATGTGACCCTCAATAATAATTCTTGTTGATGAGCAGAAAGAAAGAATAATTAATGATGTGTAAAAATGGTTTTATTTCGTCATCTAGGTATTAAAATTAACATGTGTTTTAAAACTTAATTAGTTTGACTACAAATATAATATATAATACCTATATGGTGTAATTAAAATCTAGTATACATATTATAAAATGAAGATATACAATGTAATAGTATTTGAAATAATTTAATGGTCTTAATGTCTATTAAATGTAATTTTAAATACTTCACTCGGAAAAATGCGTAGAATTTGAATCAGAATATTTTGCTCTTTTTCAGTACATACTTTTTGTTTCCTTCTTTAACTTCTAATTTTCAATATGAACATTCAATCGGAGAAGATTTACTAAAAGAATCAATTACATAGATATGAACATTTTAAATAAATGTTAAGTAAAATAATAATAAAAGCATATAAAATTAAAAACACTATTTGGTATAAAAGTAATATGAATTTAATTATTATTTGGAATTAAAGATAACTTACAATATAACTATTTACATGTTTTTAATTTAAATGACTTTTGTCTCAATTTGATCGTCTCAGAATGAATCACTTCATGTTTAAAACCCTCTTTGGAATCAAATCCATTTTTGCAAAAGTCCAATTGAACTTTTTATTTTTCTCGTGCCAAATGAGATGTCTTTTCATTTTAACATTCAAAATCCTCCTTTTGCAAATTCCACAACGACTCCAATCCTATTTTGTGTAGTTTGAATGTTTGCGTTCGATATGTGTTGCAAGAACACTTTTGTGGCTCATTGACTCTCCACAAAAATGACAATTAACTTTCGGAAGTCCTTCTTCTGTATGAGACTTCATGTGATATTTAAGTGATCCTGGATGAATGTATGAATTCCCACAAATGGAACAAATATAACATCGACCAATTCTTTCATGAACTCTTTTCAAATGAGCGTTGAATTCAATTTCGATGTTTGACTTGTAATCGCAGTTTTCAAATTTGCAGTGTTTTATTCCTTTGGGATCAGCTTTACCTTTTTGTATTTGTTTAGTCCTCTGAATATTTTCTTCCTTTGGTTTCATTGAACTTTCCAACTGTGCGATTCGAGATTCAAGCTCAATGTCGCTAATTGATTTATTTCGAATCCAAAAACCGCCTATCTGCAAACATTCATGAAAGTAATTATTGGTTTTAAATATATTATTAGATTACAAATAAATTTTATATTGTATTTTAATTGTGAACTTTATTGTACAAAACTATTGTATTTATTTAATCATATTTAAAAGCATAAGATTCCTTACATATATTAAGCCCAAGTATTCTTTATAGATTCTTATGAGTGTTACATAAGGAATGCCCAACATATTCCCGATTGTACATGCGCTATTTAAAGGTCTCTGTTCAAATAGTTTCTTCACTTTTTCAATATTTGAAGGAGTAAAGTTTGGATTGATGTGTTTTCTTCTAGCGGATTTCACTTCCACAAACTCTTTTCCCCGTCTTGTTATTTTGTCCCTAGCAATCGAATAGAATTTGGCAATTAATTTCTTGATTTCCTCGTTGTTCAATCCTTGGTCGACGCAAATTTGTTGCTTTTTTTCATAAATCTCATTGCTCCTTTTCTCTGTAATTGATAAAGTGTCAAGCATTTATACAGTAGATTTGCATATAATTGATCATTCATTGGTTAATGAATATAAAGAATTTAATGAACAATAGATGAACCATTTTGAGTTTTACTCTTTTCCATTCCGATTTGGGGTAAAAGATCCATCGAGGGTTGGTCTGTGTGGTTTTCAATAATGAACTCTTCACTTATTTCAATCTTCACTCTGGAATTCGAGATATTTTTATAAATACAAAAAAACGAAAGCGCCGTTTGACAAATAAACTGTTATGTTAAAATTTAGAATATATATATATATATATGTTTTGATTATTTACGCTTTATTTGAATACAAATCATCAAAAGTATCCGAATTGTTATTAATATTCAAAGGATCTACATGTACGTCCAATGGATTTTGTCCAGGATCAGATTGAATTTGATCTTCATCATATTCGCAATCTGATTTGATAATTTTGGCATTTTCCAGCCGAAGGTAAATATCATTTCCATCATCTTTGAGAATAGCTATAAAAGATTGTTAATTAATATTGTCCAACATTGCGGTTTTAATATTACATAATTGATCTAATTAGAAGAGTTGGCTAAATTAAATATTTAAGAGCTAATAATATATAAATGCTTAAGCTTAGTTGGTTGAAATTAAAAGTTGTAATTTTTAAATCTTTGCAAATGTCATTTCTGAGTTTGTAAGTTGACCCTCCATTTTTCTCTTCCTCGTCATCTTGAGATAAGCTTTGTTTGTTATCAATGAACTGTTGTTTCATTTCCTTACGCATCTTACATAGGTTGGGAATTAAAGTAGCCATGTCTTTATACTTTGAATAACAAATCCCGCAAATAAAACTCTTTTCCAATTGCAATTTAAATTGAGTTTCAGGGAGGCAGAAAAGATCGCAAATATATTGACTCAAATCGATTTGATACGAATGTGATGCTGAAGTTGGTTTTTCACTAATATTGGAGCAAACGAGACACGTCATCCTCTAAAATATGTGACAATTGAGAATATTACCCAGTCTACCCATTTGAGATTTAATTGTAATCTCTCACTAAATTGGAAAGTCAAATTTAGAGATTATCAATTTTATTATATGTTTTGGATAAATTTACACCTTAAAGGTATACATACCAAATTCTTTCAGATCTTCTTCAACAACAAATTGAAAAGTTTACAAGTTTCGTTGTTGATGCTTGTTAAACCGTTAACTGAAACTGTTAACGTTTGAAGCAAAGCAAAGGCATGCTTTTGTTCATTCCTTCCCGTACAAATTCATTTCATAGCAGCGCAGAATTTATCTTTTGCTTCTTGAAATTCTCAACTTCTCACATGCACATGGATAGTATTGCCGTTTCTCGGGATAGCTATCTTCCCGGGAACATAGGAACATAATAACATAGGGAACATAGATTACACATGCAACATATAAATTGTAAAAGATTTGGTAAACAAGAAGTAATTTATTTTCTTTAAGATGTCACTTTAAAATGAATTACATCCATTCTAATTTTAAGGTTATCACATTAATTTATCACATTAAATATTCTTCTAAAGTAGGTGGTAAAACTAAATTTTATTGATGATTGGGAACCATAAATACATGTATGACAATTTGTTAAAAATGGCAGCCACAATAAAAGCTTTGCCTACTTTTTGAATATATAGTTTTTGACTTTTTTTTAAAATCCAGGAAAGCAAATAATTGTAAAATTATACCGAATTGCCATTCAACAGAAACTCTAAGCCCACTCATCAACGTATTAAACCTTTGTTCATTTTCTGTTAAGTTTGTATGTTTGGAAGGACAAATGAGTTGAGGCCGAATCGGATAAACTGGATCTACATAAATATAATAACATTGACCATTAAATAATCGGATTTGATCAAGCTGTGGGATCAAGCAGCTTTGACTCAAAAGATACGCATCGTGATGTCTTCCTTCTACAGGTCCATACAAATGGGCAATCATTCCATCTGGTGTTGTGACGGCTTGAAATTTTAGTCCATGTGTTCTCTTGTGTCCATTATAACATTGTCGCTGATGATATGTAGGCCGGCAAATGGGAATTAATGTACCTAAATAATTCAAGCAATAAAAATTAATATACTTTACTTTAAATAAATTTATATCTTTAAAACCCCAACACAAATGAAGAGGACATCCAATTTCCTGTATTGCTCTCGCATATCTTGCAATTTCCCCAACGCGAAGCCAATGATGATTTAAAGTTGTAAATTTGTGACGATGAAAACAAACTTGTAAATCAAACCATCGATTTGGGTAAGAAAGGCGTTTAAATAGAATGCAAAAGGCTGAAATAAAATCTTTATTTAATGATTTTTATTTGTTATAATTTTATGCATAAGTATGTTAATTATATTACAATCATTGTTAATAATCTATACCTTCTAAGCCGGTAACCTTTAATTTTCCACAATTAAAGTTTTGTGAGATTTCGAACTGTTGAACCATTTTCTCGATATCTTCAGAATCAAAACGGAAATTTTCGATACATTCATTTTTAGTAAACTTTTGAAAAAAGTTTTTCTATTGGCGTTTCTTTCATTATGAAATAAACATAATGCTACTTCTAATGTTAATGAAGAGTCAGTAAGTAAACAATAACCAACTGGATTCATGTTGATTTATTATAAATTAGGTTTGTTGTAATAATAAAAGTTTAAATTTAAAACGTCGTGGCTATGCATATAAAATCCCGCATGTTATAGTAAGTATGCAGTAACAATCATTACAAATGTCATGAGCAAAATTTCCTTATATTTTACATTTGCCTTATGGTTTGGCATGGAAACTACAATTCCTTATTCCAAATGCTACGTTCCAAATATATGTCATCTTAAATTTCCCAATATAACATGTGAACATGGGAACATAAATGGGAACATTGGCGGCAATACTACACATGGAATGTTCCAAGAGCTGATCTACATAAAACAGGCAGAGTAGCCTGCCCTAACCAAACCTTATCTCTAACACTAATTAAGGTAGAATTTTAATTCTAGAAAATGTTCAAGACTTGTGATGGTATAAAAGTATGTTATAATGTTTTAAATTCTAAAATTCAATTATTTTGAAATTGAAATGAAATTTGTTTTATGAGATATAGAAAATAATTATTCACTGTAATGAATATTTGATTTGATTTACAATAATTTATCTGGAAATGCTATTAGCAAATTGACTGTATTTTCAATTATAAATAAAATTAGTTTAATAAATGTTCCCTGAGAAACATGACCCAAGTTCCCTATTTTGACCTTCAAAGGTTTTATTTCATTTGATTTTAGATTTAGTGCTTTTTGAACTGTTTCACAAAATTTATTTGACTCTTGTGTAATCCTGGCAAGTTTAGATATGAAAAGCTTTACGGAAATGTTACTGGAAAAAATCATTAACAATAATAGCATTTTTATTGTAATGCTTGTTTGATTAAAATGCTTTATCAGAACAAATATAGGCAAAACGATGATTATGACGAAAGTAATAAAATTTCCAGCTAACAGTGAATATGAAATGAAATACATCAAATCTTCATTAATTAAATATAACATTTTATAATGAATGATGAAACTCAATTGAATTTCATTTGGAAGTTCATTGAAATTAGAATGTAATATTTCGTTCCTAAGACAAATAATCAATATAAACTTTTAATTAAATCCGATCATTAATGTCGTATTTTTATAAATGGTTAAAAATCAAAATATTATGCAG
Organism: Neelides folsomi; assembly: GCA_034687125.1. NCBI lineage: Eukaryota > Metazoa > Arthropoda > Collembola > Neelipleona > Neelidae > Neelides > Neelides folsomi. Next base: position 12,791 of record JAQGBZ010000569.1, read on the forward strand.
GACAAATTTATTATAAATGGTTCAAAAAATTCTTACTTTAATACAATTAACCAATAAACGATTGTTTCAGAATAAATAATAGTTATTATTCCATATAGAGGGAAAAGAGTACATATGTTAAGTACCATGAAAACATCAAATATAATCACAACAAGATTTAGAAAATTATTGTTAAAATTCTTAACGATATTGTAATGAAAAAAGTCAAAGTTGGGAACTTCGATATACATTAGCATTATTGTAAAGAAAGTTGAAATGGAATTTAAACTCATTAGAAATAATTGGAAAGATATTGGGAAACATTTATTTATTTTATAATCTTCATTTGAGGGGAATTTCTCTGAAAATTTAAAATTATTTAATATGGCTATATAATGGATATTAACAATTCATAATTCTATCTAAGCATTAGATAAAAAAAGCATTTAAAATACAAGAATTGAATATTGTATTGTTTAAGATTGTATTTAAATAATTATTCGAATACTTTTAAAATATGCATTGATGAGCAGCAAATTATTAAATTTAAATCCCATATTATGACGTTTTAAAATAAACGACGTTTGTGCAATAAAATTCCAAATTAAACAAGTTGAAGCAATTAAAATTAATATCATGTCATAAAGAGGTCTATTTTCAATCAAATAATTCACTACAACATAAATTGAGTAAAAAAGAGATAAAATTGAACCAAAGTAATACATCAAATGCAAAAACGTATCGCCCGGGCTTAAATAATTGTAATCATCCATTTTAAATGAAATTAGTTTCATTAAATGAAGATATTTTAATTGCTTTTTAAAAATTATTTCCCAGCTATTATTATTGTTCATAAAAGAAAATACACCAACCACATTTGATTTAGTTTTTTTATAAAATATTTTTATAAAATCGATATATTCCATAATTATGTAAAGTTTTAATGCAAATTATCTAAATATTTTTGTTAAGAATATTATTATTCACCATATAATTGATGTAAAAGTAGTTTGGTAAATTTTATTAATGAAGGAAGCAACTAAAGGATCCATTTTGGTCCCAAGTTATAAAAATCAATATACTTATCTACTTTTGTGTTTATCATAATTATTTTTTTAATTAAAAATTACATTTTAGTAGAAGGTTGGTAACTGGAATTGTACCGGGATATTGATTGCGCTCTATTTCTTTAATTAAATGCACTGGGCATCGTTTTAATTACATGGAATGCTGAAAATTAAATGTTGCGTTATGCCTCAATATAAACTAATCAAAACAAAATGAATATTAGACAAAATTACAAAAGGCAATTAGATTTTAAGTGTTTATTTAATTTTAAGTGGACAAAATACACAAGGAATTCACTTGAAATCTGAGAAATTCTGGCATTAGAATAAATTTTGACATATTGATATGTAATTGATAGTAAATATTTGCATGACTTGGGTAATTTAATCAAAATAAAAGAAATTCTCTAGGAATTGTAGTCATAAATTATGAATCTTAAAAATTGATGTTATTGTGGATCTTTTGCTTTGGCAATATCTCCTCGAGAATTTGCAGCGTTTGGAAGTCCAAGCTTTTCCTTTACCTCTCGCTTGAACCCTTCAAAATCCCTCTTCATTTCATCGATTTGAATCTTCGTCGCTAACACAAGATCCGCGAGATCTTTATTAGTCCAAACTCTTTCGACGGGCTGGTGATTGTTAACATTAGCAGCTTTTTTGGCCCCCCTCTCAATTTGGGATCGAATCCATTTAAGATACTTAAATTAAAAGACAAGGAATTAATATAATGACAAAAATATATTTTGACGATGTTATTATTGTAAAATATGATAAAAATGTGTAAACGTTGTGGTCGAACTCACATTTTGAAGAGGCGATCTGCGATCTGACAGCTTAAATGAGCTATCGGGCTCAAAATGACCAGTCGAAATTTCAAGTGATTCGAAATAAAAGATTTCTTCTGCCACGTTTAGTCCAGACAATTTTAATTCTTCTCCCATGACCTTCATTATCGCCTCTTCAACTCTGGAAAGTCTCTGAAATTCCTTACAGATTTGTTCAATCATCTCTTTGCCCAACTGCCCATCAATAATTAGCGCAATGTTAGGAGAGTCCTTCTTCATGTACTCGTCTGTTATCCCTTTGGCTATATTAAATATAATAGCATACTTTAATAATATAATATAATGGCTTTAAATAATTTATAAAAATGAAGATTATTTAAAAACACACGAAATCAAACGATGATTTTACCTTTAAGGGTTTCGAGTGCGCAGAAGATTCCAATTTTCTTCAAGCATAATTCCAAGATACGGGAAGGATTTTCCATCGTAGGAATCTAAAAAATTAGTAAATGCTTTGTATAAGATGCCGTTTTAATCTGAGGTTATAAATTCAATTGGCTTACTCGACAGAATGAAAATTTCTTATATTTTCAAGGTCAATTAAAATGTGAAGTAGAAAGAATGAAAATGGTTGGGTCGCGCGCAAGGAAGTAAAGGGAGGTGGGAAGTGGCTTCTTTCCTGATCCTGATGAAATGAACAAACGTAAAGTTAAGTAAACGAAACAAACATGTTATTTTTGAACCATGCCAATTATGTTTATGTAGATGTACAGATGGGGCCATAAGTATCTTTCCTTTTTTATATGATTGTATATTTAAAAAAGAAAGATACTTATGGCCCACAATTTAGATACTCGACAAATCCACCTAGCCGTGGAGTTGGCATTTAGCGTCAAGTAAAAATGAATTTCTCTTTTGCCCATAATGTATTTTTTAATTCATAATGTGTTTAAATACCCCTTTAAATTGTTTTTGAAAGGATTGTTGATATCTATTGTATTGTATAATACATATTTTCTTTCTTTTATTTTCTTCATAAACAATTAAAAGAGAAATTTAATTTAATTACAAATGAAGGAAAATACATCATGGTCAATGGACTAATTAACAAATGAGTAATTTATATTGATTTTATTATCTTTCCATAATCCATAAGCATAAATATGAATAATATATATAACTTATACAATGATTATTTACACTATTTATGAATGCAATTATTTCTTTGGGTTATCCTTTTATGGAAAAGCTATAAGCAAATTCACAGTATTTTCAATTATAAATAAAATTAGCTTTAGAAACGTTTCCTGACAAACGTGCCCTAAATTCCCTATTTTAATCTTTAAAGATTTTATTTCTATTGATTGTAGATTTAACTCTTTTTGAATTTCATTGCAGAATTTAGCTGACTGTTGGGAAATCCTAGCGAGTTTAAATATAAAAATCCTTACATAAACGAGATTATTAAATACAAGGAAGAATAAAATCATCCTAACTGTAATACTTATTTCATTAAAATGCTTTATCAGAACAAAAATAGCCAAGATGCTTGAAATTCCACAACATGTAAAATTTCCCAAAATTGAATATGAAATGATGTACATCAAATCTTCATTGATTAAATACAACATTTTATAGTGGATGATAAAACTCAACTTCATTTCGTTTGGGAGGCCTTTAAAACCCGGATTCAGTATTTCACGCCTAAAATAAACAGTCAAAATACAATACAGATATCTATCAATTAAATAAATAAATATTGAACAATCCTAATACATATTTCTTAAACTTACCATCTAATTAACTAATTATACATACACACATATTGGATATTAATTTATAATGATTAATTCATACCTTAATACTTCCACCCAATATACAATTGTTTCAGAATAAATTATAATTATTATTCCATATAAATGATAAATAGTCGTACAATAAAGTATTATGAAAGTATCAAACACAATTACTATGCAGTTTAGAAATTCATTATCAAAATCTTTAACCATATTGTAACGATACAAGTCAATGTTGGGAACTTCAATGTAAACTAATATTAATGTAAAGAAAAATGAAATACTATTTATATTCATTAAGATTAATTGGAAAGCCAACGAAAAATATTTATTTATTTTATATTCTTCGTTTGCGGGAAATTTTTCTATAAATTAAATATCGACATTACACGTTATACCATATGAAAACCTGTAGATTGGATACATTAAAAACACCTTCAAAATTGGGATATTACTTATAAAATTAATACCTTTAAAATATGCATTGATGTGTAATAAATTTTTAATTTTAAATCCCATATTATGTCGCTTCAAAATAATCGATAATTGGACAACAAAATCCCAACCATAAGACACTAAAGCAATTATCATTATAACAAGATCATAAATTGGTCTATTTGCAATCAAATAGTTCACTAAAACATAAATGATGTGAAATATTGATAAAATCAATCCAAAGAAATAGAGTAAATTCAAAAATGTATCCAATGATGAGTTTATATAATTTTGATCAACCATTTTAAAAGGAATCAGTTTCATTAAATGGAGGAATTTTAATTGTTTTATAAAAATTATTTCCCAGTTATTCTGATGTTTTATAATAGAAAATAAATTCATTGTCTTTGATTTACATTTAATATAAAACGTTTTAAGAACTTCGATATTTTTCATATTTAAAATTTCAATACAAATGCGATTTAAAATTCAAATGTGAAAACGCTTAAATTATTTTTATAAACTTACTTCATTTCATAACATTCTTAATTTATTTGGTGAATTGGTATATGTTAAGATAATTAATCAAAATAACCGTTAGTTTTAATAACTTTTTAATTTAGGTAACTTATCAAAATCGATACTTGTTTTAGGCTAATGAAAATGTTTTTTAATTAAAAATGTTCATTATAGATAAGAAAATGAAAATTTCATTAAGGGGTAAGTAAGGTATTATATTGCATTTATTGCAGTTTAGTGAATATAATTGTATAGTTAAGCTTAATACCTATTTGGAGTGAATTAGATCTTTAGATCTGATTAAATTGCATGAAATAACAATTTCTATCTAACAATGAACATGGGAGGTATGATTAATATTTACAATTAGTGACATGATTTAGTTTACCTTTAGTTTAATTTTATTCTTTAATAATTTATCTTTCATTGAATTATAACAGGTATAAATGAAAGAATTGAAGTATTCAATAAATGTGACCAAATAATTAAATTCTTGTAAAATTCAAAAACGTTATTTAATTTAAAAAGGTCAAAAGTTAAGTAAACCAGTTGTAATGTAATAAATCAGAATTTGATAGAACAAATTAATTAATACTCAAGAAATATTTGTAATACAAAATTAATAGAAACATTGGGATATTGGAATCATCAAAAAAGTTGGCGAATATAATCAAAATTAATAGATATAGGGGAACAATGGAAACACTTATCGAGAGAGTTGTAATAAAGTGTGGCGTTGAAAAAGTTAAGTTGCAAAATTTTCCTTGCCAAATTCGAATACGAATGGAGAAGTCGGAGGATTTCCATTCTTTTCTTTCTCCATCTCTCGCTTGAACCCATCGAACTCAATTTTCATTTCTGACAAATCGTCGATTTGAATCTTCATCGCCTTCAAAGCTTCGTTCAAATTCTCAACTACTTCAACAAGCTCTTGATTCTTAGCATTGGCAGCTTTCTTGGTTTCATCGTTCTTCCGAATTTGAGAACGAATCCAACAAATAGCCTCAAATTAAAAGATAAACTATTAAAATAATGGCATATAGAAATACATTTTAAATACTATATTGTAAATAATTTAAAAAAATATGGTTTCACTTACCCCATTCTGAGTGAATCTAGCATCAAACGTATTTGGTCGAGGAATTTTGACAAACATGCCCATAGAGATGCCTAATGATTCAAAATAGGAGATTTCTTCTGCCACGTTGAGCCCGCACAATTTTAATTCTTCTCCGATGGCATCCATCATCACCTTTTCAATTTCGACAAATCTCCGAAATTCTTTAAAGAGCTGTTGTCGCATCACTTGGTTCATCTGTCCATCCATAAGTTGTTTAATGGTGTTATCGCATCCTCTCATGTACTCGTCAGTTATCCCTTGGGCTACAAAAATGCATTTTTATTTAGTACATTGATTGTCCAAAAATATTTATAGTGTGGGCTTATTTTACTATACGAGTAAAATTACATGTAGATATAATTTACCTTTAAGGGACTCGAGTGAACAGAAGATTCCAATGTTCTTCAAGCAAACTTCCAAAATACGGCAGGGATTTTCCATCGCGATCTAAAATATTTCAAATCTTTTATAAAAAAACTGGTTATGTTTAATATGGCATTTTAAATCTTTAATAATAATCTCAATTAGCCTTTACTTACTTCACAGAAGAACAAACTTCCTTAGTTCAATTGCTAAGTAAAGTTTTAATTAGGAGAATGAGAACGAAAAGTCAGCGTCAAGAGCGAAGTGAAGGCAGATCCCAACTGGCGCCCTTCCTTGTTGTATAAAAGTAATATGGAACGAACAAACGAAAGTTTTAGTAAAAGAAACGAAAATGTAGAAAAGCATTTTAAAGTATAACGATCGAGTATAGTAAAGTATAAGAGCATTTCAAATGCATAGCTATGTAAGTAAACTTCCTTACGCATTACAGTACATAGACCACCCATTAAGAATTGTACATGTATTTATTTATGTAAATGTATATGAAATGTTATGTTAAACATGGAGAAGGTTTCATCGTTTTCGTTTTGGTATGGTAATGGTAGTGTATTTTAGACATTTACGTTTCTGCAACAAATATATGTTTTAGCATACATTTGTATCTGTTACATACCGATATAATATTTATGATTGTTCATTTGCACATTTTATATATAATATTCTGATGAAATTATATGTAATGTGCGTTATTATTTTATTATATTTAGTATTGATTAATATTTTGTTAAAATGATAAAATTTTAAAGTAGGTAATTGTAATAATAATATTACAGAAGCAATAAGATAACGATATTAAAATAATTTTAAAGATAATCATCAATAGCCCATAAGCGACAGATTTTATAGTAAAATAGACACAAGCAAGCGCAGTTTAAGTGTAAGTTACATTAAATAGCAAATGCACAATTATGCATGTTATTTTGATACTTTAATTTGACCTTCATTCTCAAGTGGAATCACCTGAGAGTCTCTTAATCGTTCATGTTAACATTCCACGTTGCAGTTCAATTTCTACTCAATATCTATACTGATCCATATTGGTCCAATTTACTAATAAATAAATTGAGAAGTGTGTATTGGACTATGGCATTGTGAGAGATGCAAATGGCGTTGACTTCTGTCAGAAGTTCTGGACAGCATTCTTCGCCTTGATTATACTTATAAAAGTAAGCTTCTACTAAAATCTACTACATATAATTAATATGGTGAATATTGTATTGGGGCTATTTTTATAAAGAATGTAAAATAGCTTAAATCAAAGTATATGATAATACTAATATATTATATAATGAATTTATTCTAGTAATGCTATTTATTAAGCAATTCTAACTTTAACAATTTTAACTCACAGATTATGAAATGAACAAATGTTTTTAAGTGTAATGTAGTAGATCTATCCGTTTATGCGTTTATATGTAACATACTTAAATGTCAAATCATTCCGTAGTATCAGCCCTTGTCAATCCATACCCATTAATAACAAACACGATGCTTCAAGGATTAAAAATTATTTTAGGTTTGCTTTAAGAGTAATTTAATACTGGAAAAGATTGAATTGTTGACTTTTACAAGCTATGCATTCATTTGCATTCTTCAATTATGAATTATGACTTTATGACAAATAAATACTAGACCAATAATGTGTATATATTAGCACCTATTGCCTTTGTTCTTTATATCCAAATCTTAAACATTTTGTCATCAAGTTTATCAAAATTGAAATAAAAACATTTATATCGGTAAGAACGGGATAACTCCATACATTTCACATTAATCGAATTAATAGATACTGCATTACTACTTACAAATTTTACATACAAACCATTTATAAACAATACACATATCACATCTCATTATGCCACTCAAATAGTAATTTTATAATTGCTTGGCTTAAATGCCAAAGTCGTCGAACCTCGTTGCAACGCAACGACCTAAATACGTTTCCCCTTTAAGTAGTATTAAATTTTAAAGTCTTTGGTTTAATTGCTTTGTTTTAGCTTTTACGAGTATTTTTACTTTAATTATAGGCAAATATACATTAAAATGGTAAATAAAATTAATGCGATCTTTCAGTGTGAATATAACTTTTAATTAATCCAATTTATATTTAGGAGACTTCGGACGCTGTCGAATCGGGACAAGATGAAATTTTTTCAAATGAATTGGCTGTCGGGTTCCATTGTTTACAAAAAACACAAGTCAGTGGCCAAAAACCAGAGCCAGATGATGAGAAGAAAGAAGGAACAAGAGAAAAATCAATTCAAAATTTTGACCAAATGACTGAAGAAGGTGAATTGACAAAGAGAAAAATGGACCAAACTGACGAAAGAATCTCAACGGATGCTTCAACTGTCCCAATGACCAGAATTCAAATTTGGAAGCGTCAAATGTCCATGGTCACTTTGGAACCCGTCGTTTTCCTCCATATGGTCGCTTTTAAACTTTTTTACATGACGCTTCAAAATGTTTGCATTGACAAAACTTGTCGAGTCAATTTGAATTATCCTCCTCAAACTTGTCTGGATATTGTCAATGGGTAAAACTGAACAAATTAATAAATATTCTTAAATTAACAATTAGTTATTAGAATTAATCGTTAAATTTAATCTTATGAATTAGTTAGCTAAACCTAGTAAGAACATTTAATATTTAATTCAAAGTGTGCCATTAATTGTTTTTTTAAATTCAGAAAATGGGAAGACGACGAAGAATTGAAAGAAATCGAATCGGAAATTCAAAAATACAACATTGGGATAATTTCTTGGAAACCGTTGTTGGACAATTTGTTTCCCTTCTTGATGGTCATTTTCATGGGTTCTTGGAGCGACGTGTATGGACGGAAATTCCCAATGGTACTTGCACTTTTTGGATACATTGTGCAAACAATTACCGTCATTGTTGTCATCGCTTTCAGTTCACTTGGGGCTCTCTCGGTTGCCTTTACTTCCATCCCGGCCACTTTGACTGGTTCGATTGTAACCTTCAATTTGGCCGTTTTCTCTTACATTGTGGACGTGACAAGAACTGAAGAGCGAACTTACAGAACGGGAATTTTAAACGTGGCAACTTTACTTGGAATGGCAATTGGGAATTTACTCGGAGGGGTTTTGAGCTCAAGATTGACATTTGAAGTCATATTTGGAATTTCTGGACTTTTGGATATTTTCGCTTTTGCTTGGCTTTTGCTAAGAGTGAAGAATATTTGGCCGACGGGACTAAAGCTCAAATATGGATTTAAATCAATGGCCACTGCGATGTTTAATTTGAAATCAATTCCGTTACTTGTAATTTTCAAATGGCGTGAAGGTTTAAATAGACTCAAACTTTTGATGCTCATTTTCGCAACTTATTTTTTCGTGACTTTACCTGAATACGGTAACATTTTGGCATTCAATTACATTTTAATTTCTAACGTTAAAATATTCAATTATTTTAACTAAAATAATTGAATATCTTGATCGATCATAATCTAAGAAAAAATGATTATTTTAAAATAATTAAAATTCTTTATTTTATCTTTGTTCGATTTCAGGCGAAGAATCTGTGTTTTATTTGTTTACTCGAAATCAAATTCAATGGAATTTGAACAAATATAGAAATTTTGCTACATATAAAGGATTCATGGGGACTTTAGGTTTATTCCAATCTTAATTTGCATACTTCTATATACAGTACACATATTGCATTTGTATATGTTCTATATTTATTTGTAAATCCTTAATTAACAAAGATTATGTTTACTTTCAATTTTAGGACAATACTTAGCAGTTGGATTGTTGAGTCATAAATTGAAATTGTTGGATCCACTCGTTGGGTTTATTTGTACTTTGAGTCAAATTTCTGCAGCCTTTGTTTATGCATTTGCTCAATCGACGCTAACGATGTATTTTGGTAAAAGCAATTCACTACATCAATAAACAAAAAAATTGTGTAAAATAAACACGATAATCATTCAAAGGAAATAACAATCTTATATTTAATATAATAGATATGATTTATAATTAAAGGTCCTGTTGTTGACATTTGGAATTCCACGATGTCTTTGATGAGCAAAGTGATGATCTCAAAATTGGTTGGAGGAAGTGAAATCGGAAAAGTTTACGCCTCACTTGGAATCATTGACGCGTTCATTCCTTTAATTTCCAATCCGCTTTATGCAAGCTTTTACGATTTTTCCTAGGATGTTTTTCCTGGAGCGTTTTTTCTCTTGTCTGCCGTTCTCTCAATTCCTCCGGCAATGGTTTTCAAGTAAGTTTAAAATGATTTCTTGAAACAAATAACTGAATCTTAAGGTACAATTAGAAATAAATCAACATTAATATATACGTTGAAAATACAGATGCAAATGAAATATATTAATGTTAGGATTTATTTTATTTATTTATGCAGTGCCATTTATTTTACAAGTCAGAAAAGAGAAGAGTCCATGTCGGAAGAGTCAAAAGAAGCATAATTAATTAAATTCCAATAATATGGAATGCCTAATATATATTTTGTGGCTAGCATTTCCCACTCCATGATTCACCCGGGTACTCCATGGAGGATAATGTATTGTATAGAAGAGCAGGATTTAACCTAACCTCTCCTTATTGAAACATATCCATCTGAAGTTTGACAACACTTTTTCTGGCCAACGTGAAGGAAAAGCGACACTTTTGCCCAATAGGGAAATGCTAGTCTATTTCGTTATAACTTAGCCATATGTGTATGTAGATGCAGGTAGGTATGAATATTCATATAGGAGTAATTAATATTTAAATTGTATGTTAATAAATATTTTTTTTAATATTAAGTATCAATAATTTAAGAATTTCGTATCATTTTTGACAAGTTGATAGGGCATTACTTAATACATGCTCAAGATCACGATGGTGTTTTCAAATTGGTTGAGATTTTCCTCATTTATTTAATTTAATTTAATTTGGTTCTTTGTAAAATTGATAAAATAGTTAAATTAATTTAGAAAGTACATATCGTAATCAAACAAAAATAATATTTTAAAATCATCACTCAATTTCTCAAAATCTATACGGGATTTAAAATGGGATTTTGATTGTTGATCAAGGACAAATTTTAAAAAAATGAATTTTCAAAATTTCATAAAAATTTGACCTTTTATTTTAACAGACGAAATTTACTCTGATTTATCATTGCTAATGATGGTCTAAATTGTGCAATACCCCTTGATAATGTACGCTTGTTACAAAGGTTTGTTTCCTTGTAAGTTCCCCCATATCGCCCCATGTAAAAATTGGTCAGTTACTTAGTTACGTCAGCGCCGTCCTATATTCCGCCCCAGGAATTTCAATAATGTATGATAGTTAAAATGGTTGCCTATGTCAATACTTATATAATCAGTTTTAAAAATTAAACTTGACGCAGGATTTAGCGAATTATGATATTGAACGTTATTGATTCATATATGGTGCTTGTAACATATTTAAACCATAGTTCTCTTTTCATCGTGTCATATTTACTTACTATTGAATTACATTATTTAATACAATATATTATAATATAATTTTAAATACATATATTATATCACATTTAACATATTACTAAATGTCTATGATGCAAAACATTAATTAAAGTTATAAATTTATATAATTTATATTAATATTTGAAAGTTTGATTCGAATTTGATGATGTTTTAGTTATTAAAAATGAAGCCTTTGAATCGATACAATTAAATTAAAGCAAAATACCCCAATTATTTTAATTAATATTCAAATTAAAAATATAAGTATTATGAATGTATTAGTATATTAATGATATTAATGAATTTCACATGATTTAAATACAAATTGTATTTAATCAACATTGTTATAAATACAGAGTAGGTTAGGAGTTGAATTAGTATGGGGAAGGTTAGGTTTATTTGTTTCGTAATTGCATTTTAAATACTTTTTAAAATACAATTATATTCTATAGATATTTAAAGAAAGTTTTAATCAACCAACATCTTGAATTTATAATTAACTTATAAAGTTATTATTAATTATAATTTCTTATCTTCTATGATTTAAGTTGAATTGAATTAATCGTGTTATTTTTATTAATACAATTAATTCAGAAATTTTTACACATTTCCAAAAATAGATATTTTGAAAGTAATTACCATTCCAAAGTAATTCAATTAATAAAATAAAAAATGAAATTAATAACAAATGAAATGTAACAGATATAAATGGGAATACTTTTTTAAAATTTATACTTTTTGGGTTATATATGAATTTGGGTTTATTCAAACTTTTAAATGTATTAATTTTATTAGATTCCTCTCGGTTCAACTTTCTCAATTTTAAATACTCTACAATATTATAAGTCTTAGCACTTTGTGCATAAAGATGACAATTTATTTTATAACCTTCTTCCCAAATTTTATAAAATTCCGACTTAATAAACCTTAAAATAACATTTTCAAATTTAACTTTAAAGTGATAATTAGCATAAAATTGAATATGATTTCTTACTGAGTACCGACTTTCAAATGCTAACTGTTTCACATAATAAAATGCATCAGGATATTTAAATTCAATAATTTTTTCTAAAATATGTAATGTTTTTGAATCAGCAATTATGTAAAACTTAAATTTGAGTTCAATTTCCCCCTTATTTGTATTAATTGGTTTAGTAGCCCCTTTTATAAATGAAGTTTGGGTTAAATCACTAGCAACAAAATAAACCAATCTTTTTAAATCAACTGCACTTGAGATAATTTTTTATCTAATGTATTTTCATCTGAAAAAATATTTAAAAACCCTGAGCTAAAATATTTAAAATACTTTATCTTTAAATCTTGAAAAGAAATATTGATATTACTCTTTCTCTCGGACTCGAAAAACTTACTATTAACTACATTCGACAATGTTAAAATTTTGGTACTCGTTTCATAAGTTGCTAATTCTTCAAACGTTTGAAATATTTTAGACAATGGATCGGAAATAATTAATAAAAATAATTTTCCTTTGTAAGCGGTGCTTAAAACAAATCCCATTAAGATAAAGATTGTGGTTAAAATAATAACTTAAATTTGTTGAGATTTTTGATGTTAATGAATGTCCTTGTTCTATAAATATTGTGAAAAGAATAAATAAATGATTTAGTGTCATTTGGAAATTAATTTTGTAAAACTTAAAAGCATTGATCAATCCTGTTATACATATGATCAAACATATTAATAAAATCATTAAAATCCAAACAGACATTTCAAACGGAAGCAAAATTATCTATATACTTTTTATTTATGAATTTTGTAAATGTAAATTGTTTTTCATTGTAAAAATAACTAATTATCGCATAATCGTAGGCTATCAATGCGTCGGGGGTAGCTAATTGAATTACTTCATTTATCATCCTATAAACTTTCCGACCATATTTTTCTATCGTAAAGTTGAGTTTTAATGCAGAATTGTATATTAAGCAAAGATAGCTAGTCATAAAATCTAACATATGGCAACTATAGACTTCTTTTTTGACATTTATTTTATTAAAAACTAAAATACCATTTATTACTGCACCTTCAAAATCATTGTTGTTATTTAAAAAAGTAGATAAAGATATTAAATTTGCGAGTTTATTAAAAGAAAATGTTAATTCATATTCTTCAAGTAACTTTAAATTTAAAATAAAATTTCTAATGACGAATTCATAATTTTTTAAATTTAAATCTGACATTTGATTCATGAATATATTTAAATTTATGATCTGGGATGGAATTTCATTATTTAAAGAAATTGCGTATATTAAATGGCTATCTGCCGGATATTTAAAGTTATTCAAAATTAAATTCTTTAATTCCAATTTTTCGTATTCCTCCAATCGTATTCCTTAAATCCTTTAAATTTCCCGTAAAGGCAATAACAGTAAAATGCATTTTTGATATTTTGGATATACACTGATAGAGCATTCAACACATACATAATTGAGTAAAATTGAAAAGCAGTTTTTAGATTTTCATTATATATAAAAACAAACACTTTGACACTTTGCAAAATAAATGCTTTTGGGGTAAAGTAAATGTTTCAACAATTTTGCGATAATTATTTCTTTCCATGTCATTGTGATTTACAATTTCATTGGAATAAATTGTTATTGCTGATTGAAGATAATTTGAATAGAAATTCACATATTGGTCAAATAAATCAGTTTCATCTAATGAATATATGAATGTATTAATGAGTTTCGCTAAATGAATTTCACTAAAGTTTTTTCATACTAATTTTTGTTTCTAAAATTATAATTATTATAGTCCTTAATTTCTAACGTTAAACAAAAATTAATTAGGCTAAAATACAATATTGTTTGAATACAACAACACTTATCAATTTTTTTAAAAATGTTTTGTATATTAAATCCCATTTTAAAAGACTTTATTTAAACAATTCTAAATGCAACGTTCTCTTAAATAATTCATATTTTAAATTTAAATAGCTGTAGAATATATCAACTTGTTCATAATATTATTTTAATTATAAGCTTAAATAATAAACAAAATAAATATTTCGAATTAAGTCACTATAGAAACCAGGACACGTAAAACATAGTTATTAATTAATTATTAAATATTATCTAATCCTAAGATATGAAATCCGTTCACACTTGCATGCATATGTATAGGTCACAGATGTATAGAGTGGTATCTAAATTGTTTCTTTTTTAATGAGTAATGTAACTTACCAGTTTTATAGTGAAGAACATATTTAAATATAAATAAAATTAGGCTCAGAAAGCCAGCAATAAAGTTATAACTATGGTACTGATATATTTTTCAAACCTGACGAACTTCTCTAATTAAAAATGTTTATTTTCAAAATTAATCTAGAGTATTGACGACATGAGCAAAAAAATTAAAACAATTTTCAATAAAAATTATATTTACTGTGTTAACAATATCAATTGAATGTTGAATAATTAACCAAATCGTATCCTTTTGGTTCTTGAGACCCTTCTCCAAGATTCCCTTCTAGTGCTTACTACTAACTTCTTAAGATATTTTCATATAATTATGAATTATTAAATGGCATCAAAATTTAAAGATTAAAAATCCTAAATTTTACCTTAGAAATGGCACTTTTCAATCTTTAAATTTGAGAAGTTCGTCGTTTTAAATCAGAAGTAGACCGCGATAATTCTATTCTATTCTATTATTTTTGATTTGAGGGCATAACTTGTACTAAAAATATATCAATAATCAATACTCATGATCTTCTTGTGCTAGCTGGGAGCTGAAACGGTTAGAATGGAACTCATGTTAACAATTAAAGGTGACTCTCATCTAGGATAAATAAAGCATATTTCATATTAGGCATAGCTCATTTTTAGAAAAGTGGTCTGAAAATTAAAAGTGAATAAAATATTTAAAAAAGAAAGTTTTAGAATAAATTGTATAAATACTCAAGTATGTGAATACTCATGAAGCGCCAAAATTTATTTTTTCCCCACATTACGATTTTATACTATGTTGTTTGTTAATAGATTTGCCTAATAATTGGCTGTTTATTAGTTCATATAATAAGTAAACTTGAGTTAAAATTATGGGTAGATAAAATGAAATATAAAAAAGTTAGGATCATATATATTACTGGTGGGAATGGTATGTGAATATACCTGAAGGCGGCTGTATATTGCACAAGGCCGGTTGAAATAATTTTGTTATTTATTTCTAAATCATGCGATATATTTATATTAAGAAAAAGATGTATAATGGGGTTATTTGAAATAAAATGTGAGTAAACTACTATATCCTGCGACAATTAAATTATATCACATTTAATTATTAAATGGGGAATGTTGAAATAATTATCAGACATCTTTCGATAAAAGGTAAGGAAACACATTTTGCACGTTGGAAACACATTTAGCCTGCAAAATGTGTTCCAGAAACAGATTTTACATACAAAAAAAATTGTCGAAAAAGCCATGTTGAGGATCGACAAAGGACTTTTCACTTCTAGTGATTCTTATAAAGATAAACCACAACAGATCGGGTTTAAAGTCAAAATTTCAGCTCCACATATGGTAATACAATAATATTAATTTCGTATTTGGTAAATAAATATAATAGTTTATGTGTGTTTTAAGACTAAAACGGGATATTTCGAAATTGTATTTCATTTCTAAGGGTTTTTGCTAATTCAATTTTATAAAAAATTAACTGATATTTGATAATCGGATGTTATCCCAGATATGGGATAACATCTTTTCAGGACTCAATAATTGAAACTTTACACTAGAAACATTTTATAGCTAGTGTAAAGAATGCTATAGTTTGAAAATTAACTTAAATAATGTCCACTCAATCATAATCATTTTAAAAAATATTTTTAATTGGTGTACTATCATTGTACTTTCTTTTTTTAAATTTAAAATTGTTAGAAACAAATTTCATTTCGAAATAGCCCGATTCAATTTGTGAACTCTCATATTATCATATAGTATTTTAAGTAAATTATTATTTACATCTTGATTATGAGGCTAAACTTAATAAAATTAACTTAATCATAAATAAAAAATATATATTACTTATATTACTAAATTAAATTTATTAATAATTTTATTAGCACGCCCATATTCTGGAACTTCTTAAAAATCACCTCAAAGAAGGTGGAACTGCTTTAGATGGTAATAATAATATTCAAAAAGTGAAAAAAATCATTTCAACTATTAATTATTAATAGCAGCTTTTTAAACAAAACAAAAAATAATCTATACTACTATTATGATAATTAAATAAAGCAAAATTTCAATTAAAACTCATCTGTTTGCTATTTTGATAAAAAAATAGCATAGATAATTTTGCTATTTTGTAAAATTTCAGTTAATTTAATTAACTGGTTACAAAGTTATTAACACGGATGCTAATTGACAGCTTGGTCTGGGTTTATTATTGTTCCCTACTGTATATATATATAAACGTATTTATGAGTTATAAGTTATAACTATTGAATATTAGACCTATAATTAGTTATAATTTTGTTATTGTTATTCAAGGTTTTCGTTATTAATCGCGGCATAAATAAGAATATGTATGTAAATATTAATTTTAGATTAGGAGTTCTGGAAAGGTAATTGGAATTGAAATTGTTCCAGATCTTGCCCAAAGTAGCTTATTCAATATTAAAAAGTCTTTGCACTATTTCCGAGATTTTGAAAATAATCAATATTATTGGTAACATTTTTATAAAATGAAGTTAAATTAAATTTTTTAAAATTAATGAACATTAATTTTAATTGAAAAAATTGTGATGATTAGATGGGGATGGAAAAAACGGATTTGAAAGTGAAGGTCTATACGATGCAATTCATGTTGGCGCTTCTGCCTTAATCATTCCTGAAAATGTTTGTAGTAAATTTAATTGTTTAAATAAGAGTATCCGGCCTTATTCGGGCACCCCTCCAAATTCGGGCACCCCCTGCCCTCCGACCCTCTAATTGTCGAAATGGTATGATCTAACTGGAAAAGGTATAAGCCGTAGTTATTATTAAAGGATTAATCCTTTAATAATAACTCCGGCTTATACCTTTTCTGCCTTGGCAGCGAGCCAACTTATTAATATACTTATTCTACTGCATAACATCATCAGTATTGTTTCAATTCACTTGTCAATTTGTCAATTAAGACATTTAAATAAATACCAAAAAGTTCACACCGAAGAAAAACCCTACAAATGTCAAATTTGCCAAATAACAATTTCTTGATTGGGACATTTAAATAAAGACACATATATTCACACCGGAGAAAAACCATACAAATGTCAAATTTGCCA
>JAQGBZ010000570.1:0-30451 GCA_034687125.1 Neelides folsomi
TTGCCTCTTTTCGGGCAATCATTGCCTCTTTTCGGGCAATGGTTGCCCGAAACAGGCCCGCGTCCTGGACTTTGACCGTGCATATTACATGTAATTATGATATTTTTATAACGTTAATCCAATGATAATAAGTCTAATATAAGTGAGTAAATCATCTTTGATTTAAATTACAAATCTATGGTAGGTATGTATGTATTGTAGAGTATATCTACATAAATAGATGATTTTAAATAAAATCTAATTACAATATTTATTAGGTGTCACTTTATTTAGTTCACCTCATGAGACTCATCCTTGTTCTTGCGTCATTGTTTACTTTCAAACAGGATTTAAAAACACGAGAGAAATTGTGATTTTACAATTAATTGATTTGATTGTCAGTGAAACCTGTTTTGATCAATTGCGGACAAAAGAACAATTGGGTTACAAAGTGTTTTCCTCAATAAAAAGAACCCCTGGAACTCAAGGCTTTGAAATCCTCATTGAAAGTGAAAAGGCTCCAGAATTTCTTGAAAATCGAATTGAAGCATTTTTTAAAACTTTTGAGGTGTAAAATATTTCCCAACTTATTCTTTGATTCTGTTTATTTAATTATTTCATTTGTTTACATCTATATATTTCTTACTAAATTTGGATTGGATTTTAAACAGAATTTATTGAACAACTTAACAGAAGAGGAATTTGTGAAACATAAAACTGCTTTAACTGTTTTAAAATCCGAAAATCCGAAAACACAAAACGACCCTGTAATTCCGATTTTGTATGAAATTTGGAACGGACGATTTAATTTTGATAGTAATAATTCAGAACTGAAGGCGCTTGAAACTCTGGAACTAAAAGACATTCAAAATTACTTTCACGTTAGTTAATTTTAATTTGATGTTGAAACTTTCTGGGCTCTGGGAATTCATTTTTATTTTATTTTTGCATAAATATCATAGCTTTTTAAATTATAAATTTTAGACTAAAAGATATCCAAAATTACTTTCACGTTAGTTAAAAACTTGTTTTAAACCAAGAATTAGAATGCATTTATATTATTTCATTTTTTATTTAAGCATTCTTAGATATTCACATATTTTTATACAATTTAAAGGATCGAATTAGCCTAAGTGGAGTAAATAGGAAAAAACTTAGCGTACACATCGTGTCAATGGCTAAATTCAAATCTGCTAGTAAAGTAGAAATGAAAGGTTCTGAAAATGAATCTGAAGGAGAATTAATTGATAAGGATTCTGAACCAGAAAGCAAACTAAAATTTAACCAACACCGTGAAGGTGAAGAAATTGTCAAAAGAAAACATTGAAACAATACAAGTAAAATATTAAATTATAAGTATTTAATTTTTTAATTTCCACTCCTATCCTGTACAAATTATATACATGGTACTTATTTACTATATTATTGTACCTACTTACATGTAAAGTAACTACCTACCTAGGTATGTATGTTTACTAATTATATATTATGTACGTTAGAAAATTATAGAAAACATCGATGAATGGAAGAAAAGACAATATCTACACCCCTTGATCGTCAAATGTGACTAAAATCGATAGAATATTTATTTTATTTTGTAATTTATATCTATTAATGATACGAATAATTCAGTCTCATTGTCAGCCCAGTCGGCAGTGATTTTTTCCATCGGTCCTCAAAAAGGAACTAATACGATTATAAACTATAAAACTTGAATCTTTTTGAGTTATGATGAATCCTTTAACCTTTTCCACATTTTTCTTGTGAAATAAACAAATTTTAGATGTATATACATACCGGCTAATCCTATTAAAATACATACATCGCTTATTGCCAATATATATATATATTTTCTGAGAATTTATGACTTGGCTGGACTGTTACTCAAACAAAAGAAAAACCATTTAATCATATATATCATACAATTTATCGATTTCACTATCGTGACCAAAAGTGATGAAAATTGTCATAATCTCGTTATCTCGCTTGGAAACGCTCGTATGTCATATAACAAACAAATAATATCTAACATACAAATCTAAAGTGAAATCAAAATAATAACTAATGAATTATGTTTATACCATATACAGATATCTCCAAACTTATTCATTTTTGTATATCTATTTATACATTTTATAATTTTCACCCTTTTCCTGGAGTCATAAATATAATATTTACCAATTTTCTTATGGGGTATGACTTCCTTTGTCATCATAATAATTGTAACAATACAAATCATGATATGAATAAAAAATTCATATTATTATTATTATTTTCCATACTATATATTTTCCCTTTCAAGCACTCTAGTTTTTTCTCTCAATTTATAATTTTATAGGTTAGATTGTTCCATTTACAGTAGACTTGAGTGTTTATGTAACAATATTATTTTAAAAATAGCTTTATAATAACAGAAGCCTAGCCCATATTAGCGCTGTTACGTGACAAATTTGTCATGGGTTTCATTTTTCTGCACATTTTGGCGTGACAAATTTGTCATTTTAATTTTCTCGTGACAAACATTTGTTTTAGCAATAAATTGAATTTCATCCTTAAGAAAATGTCAACTGACGATTCTCAAACACTGATTCTTGAGATAATAGTTAAGGTTGGAAGGAAAGGAGGAAGATTATTTGTTTATTAAACAACTTAATCATTATTTAACTCCTATTTAAATTTATTAAACATTGTCAATGAATTATTAAAAGTACTATTTAAGCGCTGGTTAATTATAAAATAAGCACTTATTAAACAATATTTAAGCACTGGTTAGTCATAATAAGCACTAATTAAATTTATTAAGCACTGAATAAACATTATTTAAGCATTGATTAATCATAATGCTACACAGCTTAGTATCTTTCAGTGCTTAATCAGTGCATCTTATGATTAACCAGATCTTAAATAATGGTTTATAAGTGCTTTAATTTATTAACCACTGCTTAATAAAAGTTTATTCAGTGCTTATTATAATTAACCAATGCTTAATTATACATAGTTTAATCAGTACTTGAATAGTGTTTAATCAGTGCTTAAATAGTGTTTAATTAGTGCTTAATATATTTGATCAGTTATTATTTAGTGCTTAAAGTGCTTATTTATGTTAATCATGGTTGATAACAAAAATTATGCAAAAAAGTTAGCACAAAGATCTTTTTCAATTTTATTATATGAAAACAAAATTGTCACAAACTTTGTGACATCTCATATCCATAAAACTGTGTCAACTCAAATCTATGACAAATTTGTCATGTAACAGCGCTAATCAAAATCTAATTACAAATCTATTAATAGATATAAGAATTTTTTTCTATCTTTCCAATGTTAATTTAAATTTCTTAGGACAAAATAATTAATTTCTATTTGTACAATCTAATCTTTAACTCGTAGATGCATGAGTAGTAAAAGATGTGTACTAGATTGGAGTTTAATTGTGTAGTGTGTACTAACTTGTTGTGTTCTACTCGATGTGTAGTAGCTTGAATTGTAGCATGTACTTGTGTACTAACTTCAATGTGTAAATGTGCACTAACTTGGAGTTTAGATAGGGATTCTAATGTAAATGTGTGTACAGTGTGTAGTTGTGTACTACCTTCAATGTGTAGATGTGTAGTAAATTGGTGTGTAGTGTGTACTAACTTGTAGTTGCCCTAATATATAAGTTTGATCCAATTCGAATGCAACAAAGTCATAGGAAACCATATATTTACATTGGAAACATTGGAAAATAAATATTTTTTCACTACTATTAAAAGTAAACTCGAATTGGATCAAACTTATAGCAATATCCTCACCCATTGGTAATAATCGATTCGAACATATCTACGAAACAAACATTAAAATTAATAGAATAAATTATAGTTAAATAGTTAATTTGGTCACGATAAGCACCCAAGTAAATTCTTATTGATATCGATTGGAGATTTGAATAGGTATCTTGTTCATTTTAAATATAATTTTGTATATATTAAATATTGTATACTATTATCATTTATTTACTATTAACTCATATAATTATCGACATTATATTAAGAAATTCTAATTTGATTCAATTTTAAAATTTTTGATACTTTAATACAATTTAAAGGTAATATAGTTATTCGATGAACGATGAGGCAGGAATTAAGAGATTTCCACAGGTTGAAAGACCTCTTCTTGACAAAAGAGAATATCGAGCACTTGAACTTCCAAATAAACTTAAAATTATTTTGATCTCCGATATTTCAACAGATACTTCAGCGGCGTCGCTTTCGGTCGCTGCTGGTAATTTTAATTAATTTCAAATAGTGTAAAACAATATAGTAAATGCAAAGTGTTTATTTTTATATAATGTACCATTGTATATTACATTATATTTAAATATTTACTATAATACATTATATAATGTTTTCTATATAGGGAGCATGAGCGAACCGAGGGAATTTCCAGGACTTGCCCATTTTTGTGAACACATGCTTTTCTTGGGAACGGAGAAATATCCAGTTGAAAACTTTTATTCGAAATTCTTGGCAGAGCATGCGGGATTTTCAAATGCTTACACAAGTCTAGATGAAACGAAATATTATTTTGACGTTGGGCCGCTTCATCTAAAAGAGGCTTTGGACATGTTAATAAATATTCAAATTATAATTTTAATAAACAATTTTATTAAATATTTCTGTATAAAGAATATTGATATTGCTTGGTATTGATAAAATAAACTTACGGTACTTAACTGTCTTCAAACTCATTTTATAGATTTGCGCAATTCTTCTTAAAGCCTCTATTTACGGCGTCTGGAGTAGAGCGGGAAGTAAACGCAGTTGATTCAGAATTTAAAAGTACCCTACTCGACGACAGCAACAGATATATTCACGCAGAGTTTGCAACAATTGATCAAAATCATCCATATTCGAGATTTACTACCGGTAAATGTTCAATTTAAAATTGCATTGTCAATTAATTCTAATTTTTGATTTTAAAGGGAATCTCCAAACATTGTGGAATCGACCGAAAGAATTAAATCAAGACATACGAGCGGAATTGTTGAAATTCCATGAAACCTTTTACTCTGCCAATCTCATGACATTGTCCATTCTTGGAAAAGAATCTCTCGATGAATTAGAATCAATCGCTGTAGAAATATTCAGTGGAATTGTGAACAAAAATGTTGAGATTCCTCGCTGGGAACAAAGTCCTTATACAGATCAAGTTTTAAGGAAGATCTTAAAAGTTGTGCCAATTCAAGATGTTCGGAAACTCAAAATTTGTTTCCCAATTCCAGATACTCGAGATCAATACAAATCTGGGGTATTTATTTTATATTTAATTTATCAGCATTGTAAATTAAATTAATTATCTTTGCCATTAAATTATTTAGATACTATGAAAAGTGGTTCAATATACAAGAAATGTATATATTTCTAAATTGTTGATCTATTTTCTTATGTTTTTTATTTTTAATTATAAATTGTAGTCAATTTCATATTTGAGTGAATTGATTGAGCATGAAGGTGTTGGATCGCTTTTGTCGTTACTCAAACGGAAAAATTGGGTGACATCTTTAATGGCTGGAGGAGAATTTATTGCAAGAGGATTTTCCAATTTGGAAATCGGCATCAGTTTAACTCTTGAAGGATTGGAAAAAATTAATGAAGTTATTGAACACGTTTTTGAAGTAATTTATGAATTAATATTTTTTATTGATGATACAGATTATAAGAATAAAGAAAGATTTAATAAATTTCGATTTGCTATTTCAAAAGTACATTGCGATGTTGAAGGAAGTTGGACCACAAAAATGGTATTGGGAAGAAAAGAAGAATCTGTATGAAATTTTATACCGATTTAGAGATAAAAAAGAACCTCTAAATCTCGTGACACAAATTTCATCTCTACTAATTGTAAGATTTGATTTAATGAATTAATGATGCAAGATATAGGATTTTATTTAGCCAAAGAAAGCATGTAAAAATAAAATTCTTGGTAGTAGTTATTAAAGCCAAAATTCAAGTAATATCATTTTGATTTAGGATTATTCACCAGAAGATGTTCTTTTAGTCGGAGGCATTTTGACAACATTCAATGATCAATTGATTAATGAAATTCTCAACTATTTAACTCCTAAAAACTGTCGGTGAGATTATTTTGATATATTGTAGACAATCATTTTTTACAGTTGGTTATTTAATACTATCATCATCATTTTAAAATAAAGTCTAACAATAAGTTTAAAATTAAGAATAGGGATCTTGTCGCTAAAGTTCAAAGAAGAAGCCAATTTGATTGAACAATGGTTCGGGACGCAATATTCCATTGAGGACATTGACAATTCTCTTCTTACAGTTGGTCTTATTTTAATATTGAATCGATATTTTCAATATAAACATTTTAGGATATTATAAAATAATAAAAATTCTTACACTCATAAATGAGAATACATTATGATATTGATAAAATTGGATTAGAAATGGAGCGAATGCAAATTGAACAAAGGACTTCGACTACCACCCAAAAATCTTTTTATTCCTTCCCGTTTCGATTTGAAAGAGCGAGATGAGAATGTGAGTCATAATAAGCCTTTGACCTCAAAATAATATTCCACAATTAAGTAATTATTTCCTACATTATAATTCGATAAAACTATTAAATATATTTTCAAAAGAGAGGAATTGTTCCTGAAAGGATTCTAAACACGGGACTTTCACAAGTTTGGTTTCTCCAAGATAATGAATTTGAATTGCCAAAAGCTTCCGTGGAACTTTTAATTCACAGGTTAATTAATATACTTATCAGTAATAAGTTATTACCATAAATCATAAATAGTTCAATTTAAACATTTGCGGAGTAATTCCATTTATTAAATATGTAGCAATAAAGAGACAATAATTTTAATATTTTTTTAAAAGTTCATTGCCGCTTTTGGATCCTCTTCACTATTTGATGAATTCTCTCATGGCAAGTCTCATTGATGATTCTTTAAATGAGTTTTCTTACGACGCTTCGTCCGCTGGACTCATGCAAATGGTCATTGCGACTCATCGTGGATTGGGCGTATTTTAAAAACCAATTAAACCATAAACATTAGTCATTTATTTAAGATACATTACATAGTGTTGAAAAAGAAATTTAGAATCACGACGCTGTAAAATATTATCTTTTAAAAGGTTTCTGTTTTCGGTTTTGAAGACAAGTTGGAAATTTTACTTGAACATGTAATTGAACGGATTTTGAAGTTTAACCCTGACATGGAAAAGTTTCTCATTTTTAAAGAAATCGGAGAAAGGGATTTGAAGGATTGGAAAAATGAAGATCCAATGATCCATGCAGGCTATTACTTGAATTCCATCTTGACGGAAATATCATTCTCTAAGAAAGATTTACTCGAAGCTTTAAATGGTTATTTTAAATTTTTCGTTGTTTTTTTTCTTTTTAATATTATTACGATTTAAGAATTATCAAATAATAGAATCAAAGTAATAATAGTAGAATTACTTCATAAATATGTACACATATCATATAGCAATTAATATTAATGTTTTCAGAAGTATCTTTTGAAAAAATTGTCCAATATGCGGCTAAATTCATCTTGAATGTTAAATTAACGTGGCTCTTTTATGGCAATTTGACCCGATCAGTGAGAACTGAATTTACTATTTATTTTAATTTTACGACAATTATTTTATGTGCAAATAGGTATTTCAATTACATTAATTGAAATTAATATAATTGTAATTACTCCTACTCCATTGTATATTATACATAATATACTTTAATAATTTTTTACCATTAAGCCAATTTTAATTTTTTAGAAATCGTTGGGTATTGCTACAAAATGTGAAAAGATGTTTCAAGATAGCGGTTCTTTTCAAATCGTTCCCTTGCAAATTCGACATTTACGAGAAATCGAATTACCTCTTGGTATTTATTCATTTATCACATTTCCAAATAATACTTAAGATATATGATGTACATTTTTTAAGACTACTATGATGATTTTTATAACATATATTATACAATCAAGTTAACAAGTTATAATCAATTAAGTCTATTTACAATATCTATTAGGTCGTACTTTGTTCAGCTCCCCTCACGAGACTCATCCATGTTCTTGCGTCGTTGTTTATTTTCAAACAGGATTTAAAAACACGAGAGAAATTGTAATTTTACAATTAATTGATTTGATTGTCAGTGAACCCTGTTTTGATCAATTGCGGACAAAGGAACAATTGGGTTACAAAGTGTTTTCCTCAATAAAAAAAACTCTTGGAAATCAAGGCTTTGAAATCCTCATTGAAAGTGAAAAGACTACAGAATTTCTTGAAAATCGAATCGAAGCATTTTTAAAACTTTTTGAGGTATAAAATATTTCCCAACTTATTCTTTGATTCTGTTTATTTTATTATTTCTTTTGTTTATATCTTTATATTTCGTACTAATTTTGGATTGGATTTTAACAGACTTTATTGAACAACTTAACAGAAGAGGAATTTGTGAAACATAAAACTGCTTTAACTGTTTTAAAATCTGAAAAACCAAAAACACAATCCGATAGGGAAATTCCCATTTGGATTGAAATTATGAACGAGAGATTTAATTTTGACAGTCAAAATTCTGAACTGAAGGCGCTTGAAACTCTGGAACTAAAAGACATTCAAAATTACTTTCACGTTAGTTAATGTTAATTTGATGTTGAAACTTTCTGGGCTCTGGGAATTCATTTTTATTTTATTTTTGCATAAATATCATAGCTTTTTAAATTATAAATTTTATACTTACAATTTAAAGGATCGAATCAGTCAAAGTGGAGCAAATAGGAAAAAACTGAGTGTGCACATCGTTTCAATGGCTAAATCCAAATCTGCTGAGAATGAAGCAGAGAAAAATTCTGAAGAAGAATCCGAAGTAGAATTAAACGAAGAGGATTCTGGAGGAGAAAATGAAATAAAATTGACCTTGGATAAACAACGGGAAGATGAAAATGAAGAAAAAATCAACCAAAACATTGAAACAATATCAATACAAGTAAACATTAAAATACTCTAATTCATAATTTGATATTATTTACTTAATATATTAAGAATAAGTATTATAAGGCACTTTATATTTTGTATCTTCTATATAATTTGTTTACAATACATTATAAACTTCAAAAATGTTTTTTAATTACGAAAATATTATTATTTAGGAGATTATAGAAAGCATTGATGAATGGAAGAAAAGACAATATCTGAATCCCTCAATCGTCAAATGTGACTAAAATCAGCCAAATAACGTTTGCAATTCAATTTGTAATGTAACAATTCAAACTTTAATTCACGACTTATTAAAATGATAAAAACTATTTTACATAAAATCATTCAACATAAATAAATGTTTAAAGCTCAATATATTTTAATGAATTTACAACAATCAATATTAATTCAAACCAATAGAATAAAATATATTATACTTATGATCCTTATTCAACCCCGTATTATTAAGTATCAATTGTAACATATTGAAAAATTAAGCTTTCATATTTTCTTAACATCATTTTGAAAAGGTATTAGAAGTTTAGAAACCATGCAACATAAAAGAAAGCAAAAATCTTATAAATTGAGTAGAAAATCCTTTGTTGGATTTCAAAACCATATGAAATTTCTTCGTTGGTCTTTAAAGGTTTTAGAATGAGTGGAGAAAGTGGAGAGTTGATTTCCAAAGACGATCTGGATATTGGCGAGGGCGGAGAGAAATCATGGGAAGTTGTGGAACATGTCGACAAAGACAAAGTGAAGGAAAATTCAATGGAAAACACATTGGTTAAAATCATTAATCATAAAAATCAATTATCAAAATTATCCCTTACCATTAATAACGCTAAAATTTACATAAATATCATACATGTAATAAATACTATTAATTAATTAATGGGTACAAAATAGAAAAACGAGGCTGACTTTTACACTCGTGAACTTTATTCCATCCGTCGACTGAAGAAGCACATGAGATTTGAGTCAATGGCTGAAGTCTCCTTTTATTATATACCAACCACCAATATTTGTTATTCATATTTTTTAAGGAAGGGAGATTTATTTAAAATTTATCTTTTTAATCATTTAAAATATATATTAATTATCAAGTGGATCTATTGGGATCATTTGTGTTTTATTATTTATTTAATTATTGTTTTCCAATATGCATGCTATGCAGCACAAAATGGTCTTGTTATTTTAATTTATCTGAAATTTACAAACTTGGTTAAAAATGATAAAAAATCATCCAGAGAGATTTAAAAGTAATCAAAATATTATTACAACGCTTAAGAAAATTTCGATTTTATCAATGATCTTTAATAACATATATTTTTACGCTATGCTTTTAACCATATTTATCTTTGTTATGTTCCAAATTTGGTAGTAGTTTTCGTCTTTACATTTGGCATGTTTTACCATTGCCTACTGTTAATATTTGTTGTGCTATATTTCAAATATATGTTGTTAATTTTGCTACACAAATTTACAAAAGTTCGGTCGAAATTAAAAACATGAATTTTTTCAATGAATTCCTATCATAAAAAGGCTAATCGCTCGTTCAAAAATTTAAATCTCACTATTGGAGGTTCGGTTGTGATTGACAACAATTGGTCATTAACAGTTTGGAATTTTATGGTCACATATACCATTACATTTTTATTATTATCGAGATAGTTTTTCCATACACTTTGAAGTTCTACATAAATTCAACTAGAAATAAGTATGAGTCATGAGACCCGCGAGTTTATTTAAATTGCGGCGGGCTAAACGAGACATGTTTTATTTTATAAAACGTTTTTAAAACTATTTTTGATTATAAAACAAATGTTCCAATGAATATTCTTCCACACTTGACATGATTTAAAATGTTTCATTTTCCAATTCATTAACTGAAATTAAAGATCTAATTTCTAACTTCAATTTGAACTTATTTGCATATAAATATGAATGTACATGTGAATGTGAAAGCGGAAAGTTTGAAAAATTTATAATGGCTTTGTTTGAAAATAATGTATGTCGTGAAATTGGACCTGGGAAGGTGGGACGAATGGTATGACAAAATTAATTTTTTTATTTTAATCTATATAAACATAAACTACATAAAATATAGAAATTATTTTTTATTATTTTATGCAGGAATGACATTTCTTGGAATTAATATCAAAAATGCGTAGGTATTTGAGATATGTTTATTAGAGCATTTTTATATTGTTATGTATCAACTCGGTAATATTCTAATATATTTCTGATAAAAGAATGATTTATTTTAATATTTTAAAACCAATACTTTTATTCATTCTTCAAATTTCCCACCCTCTTTCAATTTTCGTGCTTCCTTTTCTAGCAAGAGAATTTGTAGCAAATCCTCTATTGCCCCAGTCAGGGGATCTTCTCCCTTTTGGTTTTCTGTTCCGTTATAAAGCCAAGGTTCTTTTGGCCTCATGTAATATTTCCAAGTTCCGTTTATTCCTTCAAATGTTAAAACATTTTCAGTCTCTTCATCTTCCTTTTCTTTTTGGGAGTTGGAATTGGAAGAGTTGGAACATGTCAGTACATTTTTCATATTTAATTCTTTTTGTCCTCTTTTAGGATTCATATTTTGGTCATTAACGTCAATTAAATGTCCAGAAATTTTGAGCCCACGTTGTTTCTCCCAATCATTAAAAGACAAATTCCAAGACTTTCGCTCAATAATGTAAAGAAGTTCAAGGGCAAGTTTACGCTTCCCAGTTTGAAGTTTTCCAAAACTTTTCTCAATCTCAATTAGCAATCCACTTGAATTCTCCACGCGTAATTTTTGTTGAAACTCAGGCGTGTGATCATAGCCAGTTTTCATCCCATCGATCTAATTTAGTCAAATAATTAATATTTTAAAAGTAATAAGCAATAAGCAATAGCATTATATTTAATTTCGTTAATAAAATTTAGATTTTATGGTTTAATTTATTAAAATACTGATATTAATTTACGTAAGTTAAAGTGAACTTGAACTTGTCCTCTAATAATTCTTTGAGCTTTTGCATTGGAATTGCTTCTGCTAAAACTTTTTCGCATTCTTCTTCGGCTTTTGCAATATCCGTTGAAGTAAATCCTCCAAATTTTAATTGATTAGCCATTTTAAATCGTAGAGTTTGAACCTTCAAATGTAAGTCAATTTATTGTAAAATGTAATTCAAAAATATACTTCTAAAAATGATATTAATGCTATTGATATATTTAAATAATAAAACAGTTTCCGCTCATTTAAATAATTCGGGGAAATAACACTTATTTATACTTTGAACTTATCATAGTTTCTTTCTAATTTAAAAGTAACCGATGATAACTTTATATTTAAAGTTCCACATTAAAATTAATGAAAATGATTCATAAAAGTAAAGTCAAATAAAAGTATATAGGATTGTGATTGTGATTCATAAAAATAAGATTATCTAATTTTACTCATTGAAAAAGAATTTTAGGTGAATCATCAAGGCTAAGCACTCGAGTCCATTCGGATAATAACATTTAAATTGATTAAGATCATATCACTTAAGATATTTTGTTCTCACTTTAAATAAATTACAACTAATGATATAGTAAATTTGTTGTTTATCAGTTCATGTTCTTGTACTCTATTAATGTTGTTTTTGTATTTGTAGGAATTTTACGTTTAAATCTATGTCTTTTTTAGTATTTTAGTATTGTTAATTAATATTTTACTTTATCTATCTACCACTATTTTACTATAGTATATCTACTTCCATGGTCAAAATATTCAGAAAGGCAATTTAATCATTTATAGCCGAACTTTAATAAACATTTTAATTTTTTTAATAATTTTAATTTGGCAAAAATATAAAGAATGTCCAATCCAATCCACTCCAGATGTATTTTATGTAAAGTTAATAAGATGAAGGAATTCCTTGAGATCACTCCGACACTCCTATGTCCGATAAAGCAGATGCAGACAGAGCTTCTTAAATGGAGTCAAGAGGGGCCTAAAGGGGTAAATGGGTGTAATAAAGGGCTAATTGCTAAAATCATGTGCAAATGTGCGATAACATTTCTTATACAAATACCACATATGAGATATGTACTTGTTTATATTTTGATATGAGAGTACAAAATGCATTTATTGAGAGAATCACTACTTGCATCCACTTATTCTTAATGTTAATGTTAGTTTCAGATTGCAGAGATCCGAGTCAAAATAATTCCCATCTCACATGCTCACATCATAATCATTTAATCATACACAAGTCAGATCCTTCGGTTTTTCATACCAAATAAATATACTAATCCTACAAATCCATTGACAATAAGTTAATCGTGAAGAGTCCTTTCAAAAATCGTATTATTCTTTATATTTAACTTTTCTTATAAGTAGGTACAGTATGTACTTGTATTGTATAGTAATGTGAAAGACATGAGAAATGATTCTTTGTTGAAAAAATAAAGAATGCATAAAAGTATTTTATTTGCTGATCCATTGTTTGCTTTGTTATACCTAATATATTATACTAATTACTAATTAATTAAAGATTTCATATGAAGGAAATAAAGTGATTCAAAGACTGCCTTATGAGGCATTGACTTATTTAAAAAGTAAAGAAACTTTTTTAAAGAAAAATACCCTAACTTGGAATGTTGAAATCCAAGGCTCATTATATTTAAGGTTAAAGTTAATACAATATAAGTCACATACTAATAATACCCAATAATACTTAACATGCATATGTTATGTAGAATATATTCTTACCCGTACAAACCCTAAATAGGACTAAGCGTACCCTTAATACTATACATGTTATTTATATACCTAAATGTAAATACAGGCAGGTAAGAATGGAGAATAGGGCAATAATAGTTTATTAAATTTTTGTATCATGACCATATGAGTTTAAAGCTTAAATACAGTGCAGTGTATTTAGGTAAATAAATTGAATAATTCAAATTTAGATATTCCCCGTCAGATGTGTCTTTTACCATAAAAATAGATAGCCGATAAAAGGCGCGGGCGGGTTCTGTCCTCAATTTAATTTACGTGGTTTTTACTTGACGTTCAGCTCAGCCGGTTCAGCCAACGTTCAGCTCAGCAGTCGTAGTCGTAGTCGGTCAGTCGGTTCATTCATTTTAATCGTTTCATGAAAGGGATTCTTTGTGTCAATTGATGGAATTGAGATAATTTGTGAGGACGAAATTCTTCAGATAGTTTGACGCAATCGAGAGAAATTAAAGACCAAAACGATTAGAGTCGAGGAGAGCTAAGCAAGAACCGAATTATAAAAGCTCAAATTGCCAATCCGTAAGCTATTTTAATTAATATTTAATTTGTTTTTACATTTCTCTTGCTTCAACTAATTGTCAATTCAATTATAATTTAATTACTACTTACTACTATCGTTCTCGAATTTGAAATATCAAAAATTATATAAATTAAAATAAATGGAATAAATTTTAAAAATGTTCAATCAAAATTAAATATTTAATTAAACAATTTGTTAGGCGATGAGTTCCGTTGGGAGATTGCAGAGATGTAAAATGTGCGGAGTCAGCCCATTGGTCTCTACTTGCTATCGACCAAGTCATTTCAAGGTCTACTGCGAGACTTGCGACGAGAAGTTCAAGATCAATGCGTCGTTGAAGAAGCATGAAGCTACGAGTATGCACAAACTCAAAATGTCCCTCAGTTGCGAAATTAAAAAGGCCGATTGGGAGAAAGTGGAAGAAGTGGACGAACGACTTCGACGAAATTATCCGAATCTCAAACAGTCGACCATCCAACTTGAGCGACTTCCCGAAGAA
Organism: Neelides folsomi; assembly: GCA_034687125.1. Taxonomy (NCBI): domain Eukaryota; kingdom Metazoa; phylum Arthropoda; class Collembola; order Neelipleona; family Neelidae; genus Neelides; species Neelides folsomi. Next base: position 14,760 of record JAQGBZ010000570.1, read on the forward strand.
GCAATCATTTCACTCATCTTGAAAAAGAAGAACCAGATGAAGGATCCTGTGTTCAAATGCCCAACTTGTGACAAAGAGTTTATTTACATGACGAGTCTCAAGATCCACGAACGAGAACATCAAAAGGAGAAGAAGTGGAAGCTCCAGGGACTTCTTTCCTCTTTTGCAGATGAAGATGGAGGAGAAAACATTTGCAAAATATGCAAAAGGGAATTCCCCTCAAAGACTTATCTCAAGATCCACAAAAGCGTTCATTATTAATTATGATTTGACAAATTCAATTTATCTCATTTCTCATGGTTTGTCTTTGTTGAAGTAATTTTGTATTTTATTTCTTATCAATTTATGCATGATTTTTAAAATTTTATTAGGGACAATCAAGTTAATATTCCATTAAATGTGGGGTGGTTGGAGTTATTAAATTAAAAGTTTAGCTATTTATTAATTAATTAATTTCTCATTTTTATATATATGCTTAAATATTAAATTTTTAATTTTATCAAATTGGAGAGTGAATGAGAATTTATTGTTAACTATTTGTGGTAAGGTACATGTAATTAAATCGAAATCGAATCCCCCGCATGCTAGCCGTCCTCGCATACAACCCGCCCTCTCCTATAACCCACAGGATGAATTATCAAAAGTAAATGAAATGTAGAAGCCGCCCTCGCCTATAAGCCGCATACCTTACATGATAAATCATGTCATTTTTGTCAAGTTTTAACTATGAATATGTACCCACCATGTTCATAAATTTAATTCCCATTTATAAGCCGCCCTCGTATATAAACTGCTCTGTTACTCCTAAATTTTACTTATAAGCCGCGGGTTATCTGCGGGGGACTAGGGTATATTTAGATTATAAATATATTCTTTATATAATAAAAAAAATACAAGTTGACCAAAGAATGGATTCCACATCGAAAAATATTATTCTGGCGAAATTTGACATGTGACTTACACTGGGGGACATTTGGGGGATTCATGCATGCACGCATTACATATTCTATCATATCAAAATATGCTATTTTAGAGTATCTGTGCCTGTGAAGGAATAAAAATGCAAAACGTTGAAGTTTACATTGCACTATATGTAAATTGAATTATACTTATAAATACCAACAAGTACCATATATCATGTATATATATATAACCTAACCATATATTATATATGGGACAATATGCATATATGGGACAATATTGGTCTTCGTGGGAGGTCCGCATTTTGTAATGCGGCGGCCGCTCTCAAATTATAAAACGACTTTCCGAAGAGCAGTGAATCAGAATAAATTTTAACACTGCACTTTTAAATTTTAACTTTCTCAACTTTAATTTAATTGGGTATAATAATATAAAAATCCATCCATCAGTTTTTGGAAGAAGCTAACGGTCTTAATTCCCATATGGAAAATACGAAGCTTCGGAACATTGAGGGGAACGAAGACGAAAATGTCAAATCGGGGACTCTTGAAGACAACATTGAGGATGACTCATTGAAAAAAGTCGAAAACGAAGATTATTCTGCGGTTTCTGCGACCCAAAGTTTAAGTCCAATTTCTTCGGATTCACTTTCTGTCGATTCGGAGTGTTCGGGCGAAGTTTTTTCAGACTTTTCATCATCAGCATCGTTCCATAACCCGTATAAGCGATTTAAAGGTAACTTTTTATTTCCCTATTTTACATCATTTAATAATATAAATTATTTCAACCGTGATAACCACAATATTGGTATTTATGATTATAAAATGCTTAAACTACGTAATTATTAGTATTTTCGATTACAAATGTAACAATTGTTAATTGGTCTTTCGATTTCAATTGATTAAATTAGAAATCCAAGAGGGAAGAGGCGAAGAAGAGAAAACTGAAGTTGAAATTGGAACGAATCCCTCCTTATTTTCACATTTGACTTCACAAGGGTCAAACGTAAATGAAGAAATTTCGAAATTGCCATTGAAATATCCTACTTATTCGACCAATTCCAAAGATGAAAGTGTGCAAAAATCGCAAATAATTCAAACTCTCGTTACTGTTCGCAACGAAGTGCCATATTCATCAAAACCAGAACCAATGGGAGTAAAGTAATAATTAAATACTTTCATTACTACTAATTGGTATGTAATATAATATAATTGGTATATAAATTGATAATTCAATATTTAAATTATTTTTAGCAGATACAAAAAGACATTAATTGAAATTGAAGTAACCAAATCCAAATGCTTGGAAGAGAATTGCTACGGCAAATTTGACAGTGATCTTGAATTGGAAAATCATTACAAAAATGTTCATTTCAAGGCATGGCGAATATGCAGGTTTTGCGGATATATTTACAAACCAAAAGGGAAAAAAGCTAAACCCATCGTATTCTGGAGACACATGAAAAAACATAGGCAAATTTTATAAATTATTGTGTTATTTGATTACTAAAATAATTCACAACTTAAAAACTACTCTGATTTATAAATGGTCAAATTTAATTTGATACTTGTCACATTGACTTTTTGAAAAAAATATATACTCATGTTCATGATTATTTGATAGAATCACCTATGAGCCAGATCAAGAAATGTCAAATTTTCATCCATCCCAATCCCAATCTAAACCAGTTCCAGTGAACGAATAGAAGCGAAGAATCCTTTACTTGATGTAAAATTCAATTTAATGAACTATTTATTCATATTCTATTCAAAAATGAATTATTGGATTTAACACACTTGTCAGTATTTTCTTTTTTATATAAGTTAGTCTCTATGATAGAAATACTTTATGGGTCTTATGAATTTATAATACTAATAATACATCTTAATTTGTTCTAATTTATTTTAAAAATGATTTTTTCTTGTGTATGAAATTTATTTTCAAAGATTAATTAACTATCTTATCTTTATACCTTATCGATTTTTGTAAATTAATAATATATCGTTGAAACTAACAATGAATTATAAAATAAATAGTTGTTTAGCTCATAACATGTTGCTATTTGTATTGTCTCGATGTTCTCATAATTTAAGATGATTTTTATATTCTTACTTTTACTAATAATCATGTGAGAGATAGTTTTATCGTTAAGCAATTCAACTAACATAATATAATTCGAGAGATTATTCTTATGTACAAATAAAAACAACTTAATACACTCGTATTACATATACCTTCTCATGTGTATTTTGAGATATTTAGGCTAACATGTTTATTACACAATTTCAAATATCTAGCTAACTTTAAGTACGAGAATGAATTAATACATTTACTCAAGGTTACATTTATGTAATCTCTGGTGTTTAACATAGAAAAACCCAGTTATAAGATAAAATATAATTTTTATAGATTATTGGGCTATATATGAATGATTATGAATATCACAACCAGAGATTCAATTTCTTTTTCTTCAGATTCATTTTTTGTATCATTTGGAATTTTGTCAATCTGTAAACTTTTCTCGTACAATAAAATCATCATAAAACCAAATCAATCAAAATGTCAAGTTCAGTATCTTTCAATTTATTTTTTAATGGCTTTGCTAATTTATTATAGCTTGCTTATTGTAATAAACATTTTATTTTTATCTTAAATTCATTCAATATTTATTATAATTTATTTTAGAATCAAATAACACTCTTCGGGAATTCCTTTCAAGCGATAAAGTTTGTGGAACTATTCTACCATTGAGGTACAATAAAATAAATTAAATTCTTAAAAGATTTAATGGATCATATTAAAATTTGCCATTGTCATTATACTAAATTTAGCAAGTTGGTTGATATTATAGTAGTTATTTATCCAGTTTAACCTAACCAATTAACGTTTAATAGTTGTGTACAATATTTTCCTTTGTTGATTAGCTTTCGTTTAATACAAATTGACCTTACATTTATAGCCAAGCTGTTCGTGTGGGAAATGCAACTTACGTTTCGGGTAACTTGGGAATGAACAAAGAAGGTGAAATGGCAACCGGAATTTACAATCAAACTCGATTGGCACTTGACAATATTGGATTTATACTTAACGACTCAGGGATCCCATTTTCAAACAGTAAGCATATAAATTAGGCAAATATGTAAAATACAATCTAGCAGAGCAGACCCTCGACCTAGGATACAAGCTGGTCGGCCATTTGACCATTTGTACACACAGTACAAGGTATTTAGGATTGATTTTAAATCTATATTAAAAATATATCAATTAATTTGCAAAATAAGTTCTTTCTGTACGTAAACAATCTGTTGTTGGAAAACGAATGGTCGGCCAGTTTGCACATAGTAGATCGGCTGTCGTGAATCTATTTTATTTATTCGCGACTTTTTGCCAATAGTGAAATCTTTTTCCAAACGTAAGACTACACTAAAATTTTCAAATTATTAATTGAATTAATTTTTTTAGTTGTAAAAGTTACTGTTTTGCTTTCCGATATGATAAATTATGAACCAATGAACGATGTTTACGGAGAATGTAAGTTAATTTATTTAACTAAAAGAGATATTTCCTTTATGAAATATTTTTGTTATTTGTGAAAATATTGGTTTTTTCTATAGATTTCAAAAGCAATTTTCCTGCAAGATCTGCTTATGCTGTTAAGAAACTGCCAAGGGTATTTTAAATTTATTTTAATAGTACACTAACGCAAAGCATTTTGGAAGAATATTTTTAGTAAAATGTCATTAATCTATGTAAAAATATTAAATTATTAATAGGGTGCGTTAATTGAAATTGAAGTGATTGCATTTGCTGAATTAATTGACAAATAATTGGAAAATAAAATGTTAAATATTTAATGAAATCGCTATGCCTCAAAAAATAAATATAACAACATGCTTTACAATCTACTATCTACTGACATTAAGAAATAAAGTGAAAATTAATTGAATGCATAACGATAGCTAACATGTAACCTTATAGTAAGGGTTAAGATAATAATTATAGATTTATATATATATCAGAGGATAACATCAACATGTCCTATGTAATTAATTTTATAACAAGAATTGTAAACGTAAACTTTCTTAAAATGATAATTTAACATTAAAAATATTTATTAGATTTTAATTTTTAATCCCTTCAGAAAGTTTTGGCAAAATTCGAATAATTTGGTTGATAAATTGACGATAAAACCAATCTAGTTAAAAAATTATAATTAAACGTATAATTTATTAAATGTTTAAATATTTATAAGTAAATTACTTTGGAACATTGTCAAGTTTTGGTGCTGCAAAAGTCATTTCACCTTGATAATTTTCTAAATAATAAAATATCAAAACTGATCAGTTAATGTTTAAAAATTTATAAAAATTTATTTCATAACAATTGTTTTACATACCAAAATCATCTCTATTAAACTTGGATTCAATTGGAATTTCAGGATAAATTCTTTTAGCACCTAGGCTGCTGATGGTAGATGAAAGTGATGTGAAATTGAAATCACAAGATGTTAAAGGCCTTGTTGAATATACCTTTAAAAAATAACATTTAATATTTATTTAGTCATTTAAAATTTAATTTAATTATTTTGGCAAACCTTTAAATTTTCATTTTTGCCACAAATTGTGATTCCGCCTAAAACTGATTCAGAAAAATATATAATTATTGTTTCTGGTTTGGAACGCTCAATCAATAGATTTGAATCTTCTGGACTTATAAATCCCATTATTAAATCATTTATCCAATATTCTCTAAAAACCAAACAATAAAATTTTATATAATTATAATATTTTTTTATAAATATAATGTTTTTAAATTTTTACCCGACATGATTTTTAGTAAGAAGTAAAATCTCACTAAACCATTTCCAAAATGAAAACCAATTATCTTTTAATGGTTCTTCAAAAAAATTTCTCCAAGTAACGAATTGTTCATTTTTACTTGAATTTATTGCAATTGTTTTAATAAAGGAAAGATTTTCTTCTGACAATCCTTTACCTGTTGCTGTTTTAAATTCATTACTTAACATTTCGCCAATAATTTGCCAGGACATTCTATTTTAGAGAGTTATATATTTAAATATTATGTGTTAAATATATATATAAATTATATATTCATATTTATTTATTATTACTTCTCAGGGAAACGCCCTTGGTTTGAAATTTCTTGTGAAATCGACTTTTCCCATAAAATAGCAGCACAAAGGCTAAAACGATTTCGGCTGATTTCAAATACATGAATGGGATGGGAATATTTGGCAATGTTTACAATTTGCTTTCCAATATTCAGTTGAAATTCATATTTAAGTCTAAAAAAACAATTAAAACAATTTTAAATATTTCAGAATCTCGAATATAAACGTATTGGAATAATAATGTTTACAACTCATAGGCCGTTACCTATATATGCCAGGAGTGTGAAAATCTTTTTGATCGTGAATGGAAAATTCTTTAATACACAAATTCGCAAATGTTGCTGAAAATAGTTTTGGCTTATTGTAATTTGTATTTGTCAACATTTTTATGTTATTCAGAATAATCCCACATGATTCGTTCATTTCAATGTTAAAATCACCGGCATTTATTGGATTCATGTTATTTAAAGAAATTTTAACATAAAGGGGATTCAATAACCGGTTGAACCAATTGGCCAATAAAAATCTGACTTTAGTAGAAAATGTTCGGTTTTTTAGAATTATTTGAGGTGGTTGATTTAAAATTAAAAATGTCGTATTTACGAGATTTTTCAATTCGTTCAATAATTTTGTCTATAAAAAATATTATTATTAATAAGGGAAACAAAATTAATTATTTAATAATAAAATAAATAAGTTTCATTTACTATACATTAAAATCTCTATTACTTGTAAAGCAATCTCATCAAATTCGTCCAAAATAGATTTTCGAATAATTACTTTCATTTCAGAAATTGTTTGTAAGTTGTTAAATGTTTTTAAAATAATGTTGGTTATTTTTTCGCTAATTTCTTGAATGACATCAACCCCTTTAGAACAATTTTTACTCCCAATTTTTAAATTATTAATTTGAAAATTTATGTTATCAACGAATATTGATATCCCGTTGAGGACTAATAAAAACTGTTCTTTTAAATTATTGGTCAATTTCGAAACTGAAAATTTCTAAATATTTTTAAAAAATAAATAATATTATCATTGAGAAATTAAAGACTTAATTGGAATTTTTACCTTTTTTTCAATATCTTTTTCATTTCGAGTTTTCTTTTTCGCTTTGTCATTTTGGTTTTGTAAGTTTTCTATATCATTAATCAATTTCAGTGTTAGATCGGAATTTTTATTTACTTGAATGTTTAAAGATTCAATTGAATCTGTAAATTCTTTTTCGATTAACATCTGAGATAAATTAATATTTTGGTCCATTGGCAACTCATTTGGATCGTTTGGTTCAATGTCATTCAATATCATTTTTTCATACTCGAGTCGAGAACCAAAATAATCAGCCAATAAGTTCGGATTGTGGTTAAAAATTTTCTATAAAATGTAAAATTATTTCGATATTATTATATAGTAATTTAATTTTATATATACTAAACTGTACTGTACATATTTTCCAAATATTATAAAAATAGTGTAAGTATATGCTGATACTGCGTAATCAACGTAATTAATCTAATAGTAGCAACGTAAGCCCAATATTAAATTTCCATACATTGAGGTATTGTTGTACAAAACGAACTGATTCTTATTTTAATGTAAGTAAGTTTAGCAAATATAAATGAATAAACAAAAATCTATAATTGGAAATAATAAAAAAAATTCTAAAAATGCTGTTAATGAAATATCATTTAAACCTCGAATTTAAGAGTTTCAGTCTGAATTTTTGATAAAAGTGTTTTAGAACTTCCAACTAAAGACTGTTCAATCCATTTCAATTCGTTGATAAGCGCTTTTGAAATCATCAAATATTGAGCGGGATTGCTACAATTAGTCCTAAAAATAAAGTTTTTATTTACATGTAACTTAAATTTAATTGAATGATATAAAAATGTTTAATAAAATGAAAATTAATACTTGTAATTTCTCTCAACCCAATCTCCAAGTAAAAGTCTTGTTTCAATTTGAATATCATCTCCGTAAATTGCTTCAATCTTTTCAAGATCCAAAGGAGGCAAAAGTTTAATTTGGTCCCAAAAAGACATCATTAATATAAATGAATACGAACTCTGTAATTTGGCTAATTAATTTTAAGTATGTACCAATTCTAGTTTAGTTTAGTTTTATATACTCTCTATATTCTCTATAAGATAACGTTTTTATATATAACTACATACAAAATTAAATTTAAATATATATCAAAGAAAAAACTGAAGATACGTAATATATATAAATATAGAACATTGCTGATGTCTGCTTAATTTATTAATTCAATTATTTAATTATATAATCAGATAAAAATAAGCATAAATAGCTTTTGAAATAGCAACGTAATTACTAATTCATTCATGTTAATTTATATTCACATATAATATAGTATTAAGACATATCATTTCCTTGATTAGATTTTCATGAACTCTCAACTTCAATGACCCGCCCCTTGAAATGAATTAGCAAATACTACAGTTAAATTATCAAAAGTTTAAAATTGATTGGAATATTTCTATGCAAACATTTCTTGAGAATTAACTGCGTGGTAATTGATAAGGATGTTCTGATTTAGAGTATCAAACAGACTTTCACTTCTTGATTTGAAGACCTTATTTGATTATAAACATTTAACATATTCGAGAGAAGTTCTTGACCCTGTGAGGAAACTGTGAAGTGTCAGTGGAGGGATCTGTGGGCTGATGCCGAAGAGAGAAGACCGAAGCCATCCCTCGCCACAGAAGTCGTATCCCAACCACCAGACCGGGTAGACGTGCGTTGCGTGCGAGTCCGAGAATAAAGAGAGTCATTTCCCAAGTCACATTATTGTGTCTTTATTGATCATCCCCGATAATTATCTGTGTCGCTAGGGCCTAGGATTTAGCGGGTAGCATAAGGAGGACGGAGGATTCGGAGTATAGGGATCCAGACCGAGTAGTTAGGTCATCGAGCCGTTCGTCCATGCGGGAGCCCGTGGAGATCCGTGTGAGTAAGGCTAGGAGCATCACACAAGTATAGGCCCGAGCATCACAACCCGACCTTTAATATTGGATTCTGCATGCGTGTACTATATAATGATTTCAAATTAAAGCACCAGCTTAATTTATACATATATATAAATCTTATATCTTCTTGTCTTAATTAATATCCTTGAATATTTCAACAATATGAAAGTATAAATTAATAAGCTGGGCCAATCGATAATGATGATACGAATTATTAGACATTGTCGTACCATAAATCATTACCCAATATCTAAAGGTTTTTCTTATTTCTAGAAAAATTATTCAACATGATTCTTTATTATTTCAAAAAGAATAACCATGTATCACCATTAACATTAACTATTACACCATTTTCTACATTTCCTACTAATATGGCATTGCTATGCATGGATAAAGGATGTTAGTGTTAAACTCAGAGGAATTTTTAGACATTAAATATTGAGACCATTTTTTCATGATTATGACTGACATTATAAATACTATAAAACTTAAGTATTTTATTTTACACTTTGACCTTTCCGACTTGATCTTGTTTGTAAATCTGCGATATAATTCATTATTCGTCATTTCGTCAGCAGTATATTTTAATGGAAAATGATTCCACATAATTTGATAAATCTGAAAAAGGCCAAATGTCAATACAAGGTTTGTATAAAGTCGTCATTTAATAACTTAAATATATTGGTAATTGATAAAGATTCGGTACGATGGGTATTTGATGAGGAATATATTACTTTATTATGAAGCAAATTACAATCTGAAATGATTAAACATTAAATAAAAATGAGTCACTTATTTCTTCGAAAAAGTGTGATCTCACAAAAAGGCGAAAAGGGGAAACTTTGCGTAGCTTCCTTGGTCTTAAGTCTCGCGACCTAACGTCATTTAATTTCTTACTTTGGAGATATATTATTAGGTATGAACAAAGTTTACGTTAAAAATCTATCATCCTTGGTTGCATTTAAAGCGTCCATTGTTCAAACATTTGAGAAATCCACGATTGTTATGTGAAAAGAGATCGCCAATATTTGGCTTAATTAGCTCGGCTTCATTTGTATGAAATGATATAAAGAAAGATATGTATTTGATATTTGCTAATTTAAATAAAATTCGATCGAAAAAGAATAAATGATATGATTGACTCTGAAAAAGCAGATAGACTTTAGACACACCCTGTATATCAACTACATACCTATAATACACTTAAACATTAACCAAATAACTTATGATGTCCATGAATCATAATTTATAATATTATTTATATTATATAATCTCCATATTTCCTTTACAAACATCATATTGGACTCATTGGACTGAATAAGATCAAAAACTAACCAATGAGCTTTAGTATCTTTAATAAACACCCTTATTCAACCTTTAATCACCCAACAAGGAATCCATAAAAAATGAAGACAGAATTATCGCAAGTTTCTAGAGAATAGATTAAGAAAAGATATATAGCAAAAATGTGCCTACTCAAACTAATACTATATTAATTAACTCTGCACATGCAATTGAAATGGTATTTTAAATAACATGCAAAAGATTGTGATATGGGTATGAGCATGGTTAAAATTTCCAAAAATTAGTTATGATAAAGTATCTTTATAAATCAATAAATATCTTGAACTTTAATACTTATTTGAAATCATCGGAGAAGAGTCACTACCTTGGTAATTCTCATCTATTGGAAAATTCATTGAAATAAAGTTACAGTCACTGTCATAAACTGGTAAGTGAATAACGCTAATTTTATTAAGCATAACAAACCGATAAAAATATGTACATAAAGTTATCGCCCCGCACACAATTTCAGCATAGCTTAATGCATACATTTTAAAATTCGCGGTTTTTTAGTGTTCCCCATCACTTTGAAACATGGGACTTGGCAGACATCTTTATACACCCTTTCTAAACAATATGTCCAAGTATGGTTATGGGCAGTTCAGTGAATTTTAAAATATGTAATAAAATGTATGTAAAGATTTTCAAAATAGGCGCTTTTTAAGATTATTTAAGTTGGGCCGATCTGCCCTTAACGAAACTTGGAAATGTTGTTTAGAATGGTCTTTTCAACATGTCTGCCAAGCGCCATGTTCAAAAGCCGTGGGGAACACTATAAAACCGCCAACTCAAATTTGTAATGCATAAGGATAGGAAGACCAAACATTTTCTAAATTTATTTGAATCCCACTGAACTGCCCATCACCAAACTCATACATGTTGTTTCGAAGGGCCATACTAACATGTCTGCCAAGCCCCAAATTCGTACCCCGTGGGGATCACTACAAACCGCGAACATGTGTATTAAGATAGGTTGGACGTGTGTGCGGTGTAGTAACTTTATATACACATAAAAATTGCTGTACCATTCCAATTTAATATAAAATATAACTATTTGAGATTTTTTTAGAATCCTTCAGAGTTAGGAATGGAATTTGACCTAATTTATGAAAGTGTTCTCCGTGACCTAGCCGTAAAAAATGGAATCTTAGAGAGAATTTCTAACCAAAGAGAACAATATGTAGACAATTCATTCGATTTAAATATTCCAATAGATGAGGCTTGGACAAATAATCCAAACAGAGATTATACAGCTTTCATTCAAGAAAGGATTGAAAAAGAAAAATTTGTTCAATCATTTGTAAGCATAATGATTTTGATGATAATTATAAATATGATATAATATAGAATAAGGGGCTTGGAACATTAATGCTCAATTTGGTTTCAAATATTCATGAAAGTATCAATATGATAAAAATTTGATCTTAAAGAGAATCTTTCAAAATGGGGATGAAAAATGATGAATGAAAAAAGTTAACGTGAGAAATATTTTGGTGAAAGTTTTCCACTTTCAACCTTAATGCGACTTTGAATAATAAATGGAAAAAAGAAATTTTATTGCAAATAACAACACTTGACAAATTAACGATTCTCTTTAAAATCCAATTAATTATTTCAAAATTCCACGACGAAGGGGATAATGATTTTTTAATTTAGAGGGAAATGGTTCCTATTGAAATGCAACGTTTTCATTCTTTAACTGTTGTGAATATAATGAACATTGAAAATTCACATCGCTTGGCTTTATTTGACACACAAATCAAAAATATAAAAATTGGCCAAAAGCGTTACGATTTTATTCCCGATTTTGACAATTTACAACGATGCTATTTCAAAATTTGTGATTTGATCAATATGAATGTATCCATAATCAAAAGTCTGATTCAATTAACTAGTGACATTATCTTTATTCATGTTGATTTGCCATCATTGGAGGTGAGAAAAATTTTTATTAAATGAAGGATTCTTTGTAATATAAAATTGAATTTATTTTGAATTTAAGGCTAATAGTAATAAATATAGGTATGTATGTAAAAATTTCATTGCAGAAAACTAATACAGAAAGAAAGAAATTACAGTCAATTTAATATTTTTATTTCAGGAAAGATTAAATGCTTTGTTATACAGAATGATAATATCTTCACTTGTGGTTAAAAAGCAACCTTCGAGATTTATAAAGAAAATGATATGGGAAGATGTTGAACTCCATTTTTTAATCACAAATATTTTTGAAAATTTTGATTTTCCGAAGGTTAAAGTATTTTTATTAAATGATATTGAAGCAAACAATTTTGATCAAAGTGAAATTTTCAACGATGAATCAAACGTTGTAAATTCCCAAATAACTTCGAATTTGAACAATGAAACAAATGCGCTTGGTTTAAGACTCAGGATTGAAAGATTTGTCAGACCACAACACATTAATAACCGCAACTTTGATCGAGTATCAATTGACTCAAAATTTTGGTGGGAATTCAAACATATATTCATATTATATATATTCAAATATAGTATTTGATGATTTTAAAATAAGCACTACTTACTATGGACAAATTAATACATATATTGATATATTTAATAATTTTACTGCTATTTTATTAGTTTCCTATTTCTCGTCGAGTTCACATTTAATGGAGTACAATTTAGAATTTGGACACTTTCTTTACCATTTTCAATTTTTGTAGCTGATAACCAAAAAATGAATTGTTTAGCTACAACGTGTTGGGATTATTATTTCAGTAAAAATGATTTAATAATTTTAAATCCTCCATGGGAGTAAGTAAAATTTTAAATATCCGTATTCCAAAATAAATATTATTTATGATAAAAAATGATATTTTTAATTTATTAATTAATATTAACTGTAGAGTACAATGGGAGGCTTTAACGGAAATGCTCCAAGAAGTATTTAAAGAAACTGTAAAAGATAGGATGCTAACGCCTTATGATTTTTTATTCATGAAAAGGCTTCTTTCCATTAACAACGATTATGACATTGTCACCTGGAACAAATTTAGGAGAGAAAATTTAAGTGGTAAAAACTATTCTTTTTGGAAATGGTTTTATGAAATTATGGTTCTTTGGAAGAAGAAATTGAGGTAAGAATACGGATATGTAATCTATATTATTACATATAATATATTTCCTAATATTTCATATAAAACATTTTCTAACTCATATATTAATTAATTAGGGCACCTTGGACAATCAGATATTTTTCAGGCCTGAAGAGCGTAAATGAAAGTTATAAAATATTAAACAATTGTCAAGCTCACACATTTTTAGTTCGACTTTCAGAAAATATTGATTGCATTTCCATTGATTATCGAACTGAAAATGGAGAGGTTAAAATTAATTCAAACGTTCTATTTAAACTGTTTATTTGGTTGATTGACATTTATTTGAGATTTAACATTTCCTATGTGTAAAATATTTCTAAAATTATAAACTAGAGTACTACAATCAATTTAAAAAATGCCAATCTGGAACAAATATCAGTTGAAAATTACATTTTGACAAATGATCATTTGCAAGTTATCTTCCCTTATTTTGGCAAAAAATTGGATATTATGGTAAGTTCTTATTTAATATGGAATAACAAACACATGAATCATTTATCTATTAATTTCGTAATATATTTTAATTGTTGAATCTTTTAGAACCAGGCGCTTTTGTTACCTGATAACAACTTCTTTGAAATGGTCGATGAATAAATTAGACGATAGAACCCGACAAATCTCAATATTAAGAAACTAATATAGACTATATAGAATAAAGTAAATTTAATTATGTTAAATAGAATAGGTGACTACGAGTAGTACCGCTCAATATAGGTCGAAATAACGCAGTGATGAACAATGGGAATTTAAAAGAATGCCGGGGTTCAAAAGAATGCCAGTGTGGTAAATAATAGGGGGCGAAAGTACGCCGGACGTTCTTTTGCACAGTAAATATATGTATGCCGATCAATATATAGTATAGGATAGATATCATAGTCAAAGTTCTCGAATCTCTTCTCGCCATTAAAAAATATTTGTATTTTGTAGTTAATTTTTGTACAATAAAATATTTCTAAAAAATCTAAATAAATATAAGCAAATCTAAATATAAAAAATAATTTATTACCTTGATATTCTATGATGCTTCTTAATTGTGTTAAAAGTTTAACATACATCTTAAGGCCTTATACAGTTTAATCCGCTAAGAGGTTGACATTGGAGAAATGAAAGTGAGTTATTAACTTTGGATAATCCTCAAATAAACAAAAAAACGAATTTTGAGCATTGAAATTCAAATATTATAAACATTTGCGAAGATAGTAATAAGCGAATTCTCTTCAATAAATCATTCAAACGTGTCAGAACACTTCAATTACAACATTCGACCACGTCCGAGATGGATTAGAGCAACGATTATTTCATTGTTTGTTTCAAAATGGTGCTCAGTTTGAGCACTAAGACTAATCTTACGCTAATTGGATTTTTAAAATTAAAAGTTTTTGTTTTTTTGAGGATTATCCAAAGTTATTAACTCACTTTCATTTCTCCTATTTCAACCTATTAGCGGATTGAACTGTAGAATTACAAACTTTGAATACATAATAAAGGGTAATTTATTATTAACATTTCCTCACAATTAAATTGAGAACCTACAGATATTAACATAATTTGGTATGATCTGATATTTGCATTTCATTAACAACCATAGGTATTTTAATTTTTGTTAATTAATTTTACAATTTTGAATTCATGGGAAAATGTCAGAGTTAAAATCGAGTCTAAAGAATCGAAAATCCAACGCTAATCTTCGGAAAAATTCTTCTCGTAAGAGAGTCACAGCCAAAAATCCAACACGCAATTGCATTCAAAAGCATCAAAGACAAAGTTAGTTTTTAACATGATAATAGCAATTGCTTAAAACTCGAATTAATATCGTGTATCAAAATAAATTTTAAATAAGTTTTATTTTGAATTTCACTGTAAAATAAAGCAATTCCCCCATTGTGCATTTTAGTGCCTCAAAAGAAAAGGATAAGGTTGCAACGAAAGTTCTGAAGTCTCACGAATATGACCCAGTTGCCGAATCGACCTCAGAATCGACTGATGCCGAGACTCACACAGCTCCATTCACACCCAATTCGAATCCGCCCACACCACAGAAAATTGAAAAGTTGGGACCGGAAGAGCCCACGGAAAATAAAAAAAACCCAAAAAACCTTCAGGTAAAGTTTTTGGTAAAAGTCTAGTTGGTGGGCGGAGCCCGCCAACTAGACTTTTAACTTGATTTTATATCAAATTGATAGTGGA
>JAQGBZ010000571.1:0-30446 GCA_034687125.1 Neelides folsomi
CCGATATACATGAAACTTTTATGGTAATATGGTCATATATATGTAATTATCACATTAAAGTTTTACAAAGATTCATTTACAAACTTCGGCGATATCCCTTAAAACATGAGTGTAAAAATGTTTGAAATGACCCTCGTATATGTAACTACTTACTCTACAAATATATTTGACCTGAACAAACTTACAAATACTCTGGAAGCCTCAATGTTAATTTGCAAACCATGAAAGCTGAAGCTTTTAGGGAATTATTAGTATGCAATTCTCGACTCATTCCTTCAACAAGCGGAAGGATCTATGAAGGAAATTACACATTATGGTCAACCATTATAAATAAATACTTTATACTGCACCAAATATTTGTGTAAACAAAATCATTGAGAATAAAAAGTTAAACAAATTAAAACAATACCGATTCTTCTAGTTCAGACGTTTTACAAAAATCTAAAAACTCCGCCATTGCTAAAGCCCATTCACTTGATATTCCTGAAATAATATATAATTAATATAATATATATAATTTTGATATTTTCAACCGATATTCCTTAATATTGAGTAAGGTATATTTTACATATTATAATATTTATTGCTAGCAGAATAATTTTTCTATTGAAAAATATATTTTGTTCCTGATACATACAATTATTTATGTAAATAAAGTGAGTTAGATTTTATTTACGCATGTAAATCTTACTCGACTCTTTGCTATTGACATTTTTGTATATCAACCGTATCAAATATCTAGCGGCCTCAGATCTGCTGTTCTTCATATAAAGATCTCTCATTGCTTGACGAATGCTCTTGGCGGCTTGAATGTGAAAATCGATATTTTGACTTTCGAATTCCTGACAAGATTTTAAATTATTAACGATGATCTGATTTACATGAAGCTGGTATAGTCTATAACAGGGTCATCATCGCAATCTTCTTAATATTTCGTATGTGTATTTTTACTTTCCTTATAGGCCAAAAGGAATCAATAAGAATTTTCATTTTATATGGACCTTTTCTATATGTGGAAAAACTTCTTTGAAAGATCTTTCAGTGTTTGCTTCTATCAGCGTATGAATGTTTGAAGCAACGTATTCTTTTTGATTATCATCTTCACTCCTAAAGAAAACACAAAGGTCCTCGTTCTTTGATGAATAATAAATAAAGAAAAGAAAGCATTGTGTTTTTACTTTAACAATACGACTGCCCTCTGGAAAATATCCAGATTTTCAGCTATTGACTGCCTCTTGATATCTTCACGCTAAAAAATAAATTGTAAAAAATATCAAAAAATAAATTAAAATATCCAATAAAATTATTAGAGGCTTATAAAAGCTATGTAGTATATCCACAATTCGTAATATTTGTTATATAAATACAAATATACTTTCAAATATATTTTTTTTAAATCTACCTTTTCATCTCCTTCTACAGCTATGTCAATTACGAAGGGCACGATATCTTTTGGGATATTAGTCATGCCCCAGTTTGTTTTAGAGGCTGGTCCTTGTCCAAGGACTCGATTTCCAGCAGCTATCCCATTGATCGCACATATTGCGCTAGACTCAGAGCAGCAAAATGCCTCTGTTAAAATAACTGGTGGTTTTTTAACCTCTTCCTCGACTTCCAATACTGGTGACCCCGGAACTGACCAAAGTAGTATCGATTCATGCATCTTGTAAAAACACAATTTTCTTCAAATCCCTTCTTTACCGTTTACTATGACACGACGGCGTGAATCCGTAAATAAAGATAGTCTAAAATTTTAATACCTCTATAGGCATCTTCTATATTTATACTGATTTATGGCTAATTAAAATCTTGACAACCAAAGACATTAATCTAAACACAGTACAATCTACCAACTTGGTGTTCTCCATCAAGTCAATACTTCTAACAACTTTCATTGCATGGTATTTTTATGAATACTCGATTCTTGGAATGAATATTGATATTGATATATCGTTTACCTTTATTTAAAACAGTTTATTTCCTTTTAATGAACGTTTGTCCTTTTAATGAACGTCACAAACAGTGATAATCCGAGCGCGATCGCGAACCTTTAAATCACGTTCGTTCCATGAGTGAAAGCTTTCTAGCGCTATCTCGAGCACATGTATTTTATAATTTCTCTTTTGAAGTTCATATCAATTCGCGGGAAAATCGTATTTTCCCCTTTTCTTATTACTTCTCCTTTTCCTTTCTCAATCGTTCGTGTTTGTTCTTTGTTCGTCTCGTCTGTACTCTCGTCTTGTTCATTATTTCCTTTCTTCATAACATCAAATTCTTAATTTTAACTCATCATCATTTGAAATTGTGATCACCTATTTATTATTTTAGCAAATCGACAGTACAAGTAAGTAATCAGCAGAGTACTGACTATACTATGTACTCATTGAGTACATATTAATGTTTTAAAAGTTTTTTAAAAGTCAAATTGAAGATTTCATAAACTCAAATCATTCGTATTCTTATATGTAGGTTGAAATCGAGATAACGATCGGTGACTGGCGAGTTTTTTGGTATGTTATAAAATTAATTAAGGGTCAATATTTAAAATGTTCAATCTTTTATTTTAACAAATATTAGTACATGCAATCGATCATATATACTTTTCATTTTCATACTTATTTGATAGGTAAAATGCCTCCTAACGTGTATCCTGAAGCTGACATCTCGAGAGATTCTTTGATGAATTATAAATCACTAGTTGAATCACAAAAACTCTTGGATTACTTTCCGTGCTTTATTGACAATGTTCAAAGTTCTGTTTATACTATTTTCATCGAAGAGAAAGTAAAACCCTTTTCGCTCAAATAGATTAAATTTTTGGAATTTATTTTTAATATAAAATTTAATTATTTAGGATGTCGTCATTGAAAAAATGAGAGAGGAAATTTTTTGGATTCCATCAACTGATACTACTCTAGACAACACTTTCTTCAAAAAAAATTATGGACGAGTTGGACATTCCTCTGATTTGAAACGAATTATTGATGAAGAGACAAGTGTGATAATAAATGACATTCGCTTATTTAAAGCTCTCAAACTTGGAAAGGTAATTCACTAGCTTATTACTTCAAATTTTGGAATTTATATGATTTTACATTTTGTATTATTTTAGATATTTGTTCACGAGATTGATAAGGAGTCCCTTGTAAATGCTCGATGGCGGTCGAATCTCTTTGAATTTCTTTACTCGGGTTTATTCATGAATCGAGCTGCGATTAAATTAGCAAATATTGACGCGTCTCTAAATTTCATCCTCACAAATCCTCCAAGTCATTTCAACCCAAATGTTCCTATTTCGAAAGCAGCAAATAAGGATTTGTTGTTTTACTTTGTTGACATCTGTGCAGGTCCTGGTGGATTTTCAGAGTAATCGATATTAAACTTATATATTTAATTTACATAAACTAATTACATCTATTATTATAAATTAATTCGATATCTTTAAATAATTTAAAAATAGATATATTCTGTATCGAAAGAAATGGACTGCAAGAGGATTTGGATTTACGCTGAAGTGTGATGAAAATGACTTTGACACAGATAAATTTTTGGCTGGAACTCCTGAAACATTTGAGAAATTTTATGGTAAATTTATTAAAATGAATTGGGTTAATTTAAAGGAACATTGGGTTGTATTTGTATGTTTTTCGTTTTGTATTAAATTATCTGTACTTAAGGACCCGATGGCGACGGCAATATTTACAGCCCAGCAAATGTCAATCATTTTATTAGCTGCGTACAAACGGCGACAAGAAGTATTGGTGTACATTTGTGCACTGCTGATGGAGTAATTTATCTTATTTAATTCTTTTAAATATTAAGCTTATAACACAATCATTAATTTAACTTTTACTTTATAATGCATATTTTATTCTTTAAAGGGATTTGATGTTGTTGGACAAGAAGCTTATCAAGAGATTTTAAGTAGTCAAATTTATATTTCTCAGTGTGCTGTTGCTCTAAATGTGCTTGCTATTGGTAAAAATTATTTTTTTGCATGTTGTTATTTACACAAAATTATTATGTATTTGAAATTCTAATTTATTCATAGGATACTTATAAGTTGCTCATCAATAAATGATTTAGGTGGGAACTTCGTCTGCAAAATTTTTGATTCGTTTACTCCGTTATCCGTGGGGTTAATTTACTTGCTTTATCATTGTTTTGAAAAGATCTCAATTTTGAAACCCATTGCAAGCCGACCGGGAAACTCAGAGCGTTATATTGTTTGTATTAAAAAGCAACCAAGAGCAATGATTGTTGCATCACACTTGTTGAATCTTCATAATCAAATGTGGAGAATGAAAATGGAGAAAGGGGAATTCACCATTGTGGAACTGGTCGATTTTCAAACATTGAGGAATGACGTTCCTTTTTGGGAGTATATGATGAAGATAAACACTTGGTAAATTAGAGAATTCGCACCTAAAATAATGAAAGTATTTTTATTTAACAATGTGCTATTTTTCTACTTGTAAATAATCTAGTTTTACAAATATTAATTATTGACCGTGTATAAGAATTCCTCGATTGTGAATCATTACCATTGATAGGTTCGGGAAGAAACAGTTGATCGGGTTAAACCGAATTATCAGCGCATTGATAGACAGAAGACTTGACGAGAAGAGCAGAAAGATGGAAATCAGTTACAGATGTTTCGACGCTTTTAAACTTCCTTATACACAACGAAAAGAATTCCTTTACTCTCTCGAGTTGGAAGCCAAGAAAACCTTCGAAGAATATTTCTTTGACATGAAGAAGCCATATAAAAATGGTTATACAGATCTGTAATTTCATTTCCACAATGCTAATTATTAACTATATTTATATATTGGAATCTTCAATGAGTCATAATCAATGCCGATTACAATTTTTATTTTTTCGAATTTGTAATATTCTATTTACATGTAAATGTATATATCCTGGTTGATTTGCTTATGGTTTGAAGTAAATCATAAATCTTTTATTTCCTTATATTACCAAGGATTAATGTATTTTTATATACTCGAAAAAAATAAAAATTGTAATCGGAATTGATCATGACTTATTGAAGATTCCATTAGTATATAATAATATGTATTAAATTAATATGTAATGTGTGTAAGTATTAAGCTATTGTTAAGAATGAGATTTATAAAAAAAACATTAATTTGATCTATTTATTAAATTAATAATTCAAATTAAATCTTACAGATTTCATCTTTAAAATCCAATGTGAAGAGATAACCATGAATAACAGGAATTGTCTTTTGAAACCAAAATTGTGGCTGGCTTGCCTTCTTGAACAGGATCCGTATCTTTCGAAGAGCCGAGGAATATATTTTGGTAAATATTGTTATTTTTGTATAAACGTTTATTAATAAATTGTCAATTATTAATTGCTTTAGGAAGAGGAGGCTGTGATACTTTATTTTGTGCTAAGGGGTCTTGGCGTAATCCGGTAATCAAATTACAATTCCCAAGCCAGACTCTTTTATATGGGGAATTCTGCAATGAATATGAAATCATTAGAGGACAAGTACTTAAGAAAAAAGCGTTTCATATTATTGATGCAATGTGTCTTGGTGGAATCGACATCAGTCATTATACGTTTTCTTTTCGGTATCACTTCTATTTTTTAATCATCACAAGAATCACAACTAATCATTAAAGTCATAAATTTGTCCAAATAGTATAGTATGTTATAAATTTAATTTTAAAAATAAGAATATAATTCATATTATTTATAGGCATAAGATGATCAAAGCATTTTCCGAATCCCTTGGGAAGGTGGAAAACGAACAATGTGTTATTAGACCAAAGCAATTTGTTCAATTAAAATGTCTTCCAGATTTCCTTTCAAAGTAAAGTTTTATGATATTTTGTTATTTGTTTTATTTATTCTTTGTTCCTTATTTTTAAGTTATGATTATTTTTTTTGTTAATTAGGATTGAGTTTTTGAAAGTTGAAAAGGGTCTTCCTCAACTTGTAGGACAAGTTGATAATTCCAGTGATTTGAAATTTCCTGTGATTCGACCTCTTGGACTTCTTTTTCTACAATCAATAAAATTAACCAAAGATTGCAACAACTCGGATTCCTACGAGCCATCTGATTTCTTGTTAGTAATTTTTTGAATTATTTTTAA
Organism: Neelides folsomi; assembly: GCA_034687125.1. NCBI lineage: Eukaryota > Metazoa > Arthropoda > Collembola > Neelipleona > Neelidae > Neelides > Neelides folsomi. Next base: position 6,127 of record JAQGBZ010000571.1, read on the forward strand.
ACAACCAAAACAATTGTCATTATTTTAAAACATTATAATTAAATTATAAGTAATAGGTAATATTTCGAATATTTTCTCATTGAATGTTGTTTTATAATCTCAATAATTTCTAATAGATCAGGACTGAAAACTCATTTTATGTGGAAATGGGATGATGAAACGCTGGCCTCCAACAAAAATGTTGCTCGTATCGAGACAAATGGCGGAAATGATAAAAATGTCCTTTGTTTCAAGAACAAGAGCATGGATTTTAAATGGCTCTTCGAATCGTGTTTAAAGAATTGAATGATCTCTTACTACCTATTCGGCTTTAATATTGAAACTTAATTAATCTTTAAATATTTATTATTTATTACTCATAGCTTTAGTATATCCGGATTTTTATTTCAATATTATAATGTTTCGTTTTATTATATAGAGTTTCCCAATAAATTCATAGAACTATTTTGTGTATAATCATATAATATTATATAATAAATATTCTATGAATTTAATGGACAACCATATAGATTATATAAGTACATACCTACCCCTACTGTACATTATATACGCTTGAAGTTCTTAAAATTTAATCTTGAATTGTTACGAAATACAGAATAAATGCAGAATGTTGCTATTTTTACAGATCTACATATACAAAAACACTGAAAGTGAGCTGTGATTTTTTTCTTTTCATTAAATTCAACTGTTTTTATGTTTGCTCAATAATTGTTGTCAACTTGAAAGAAAAGTATGGTTTAGACAGTTTTCACGATAAAGCATAAAGCACGCTTCTTCTTGGGCTTGTTTAATTATTATAATAATACTTACCTATTTGATCACACACTTTTGTAAAGATAAAATGGACATAAATATTCATGAGTTTCATTTATAAAAAACTACAATTTTACTTGCATAAAAGTATAGTAGGTATACTACATACAATACATATTTAATAATTGTATACCGCATAGGATGTAATATACATGCTAGATTTCTTTATTGTACTCTCTTATGATTTATGAGTCTTGACTTGGTTAGACAAGGCTTTGATGAATGACCGCTATCAATAAATATTATAATAGGATATTTACTCTGGTGTTTTTAGCCATATATTTTTATACGAAACTAAACTTCATGAGAGTTTTCTATTAATTTTAAACACAAGGTCAAACAATTAGGCCGCTCATCCAGCTTCAGGCGACTCTTCTCATCCTCGTGTGAGAATGTCCATTTAAATATCAGTTTTTCATCCAAATGGCTAGTGAATCTAATAACTTGAATATCAAATTATTGTTTTTTGCCAAAGCTAGAGAATTACTTAATTTAAGTGAAGGAACATTAATTCTTCAAAGTCCGTGCACGTTAAAATACGAAGATTTATTGAGTAAAATTGTTTATTCATATCCTGGACTAAAACCCATTGAACGGTGCTTGATAATAGCAAAGAATCAAAATTATCTCCAAGCAGGTGAAGATATTGAATTGAGTCTCAATGATGAGCTTGCTGTGATTCCCCCTCTCAGCGGAGGTAAAAAACTTAAATTTAACATTTTCTGCTACTATTTAATTAAAATTTTTAAATAGAGTACAATTTGACGGAATTTGACCCATGCAATAATAATATTAATTTTTACTTTTCAGGATAAAAAATCCTGATTATTTGGCCATGGATCATATTAAATTGTCCCATTCTGTAATCGATACTTCAGAAATAATTTCACTTGTCTCATCAGAAAAATGTGGAGCTATTTCTCTTTTCATTGGTACCACTCGAGACAACTTTGAAGGAAAGGAGGTCGATTTTCAATTGATCAATAATATTGATTTCATTTTAGAATTGATAATTATATGAAATCATCACCGTTTTTGTGTTTTATTAGGTTGTCAAACTAGAATATGAGGCTTATGAACCGATGGCTGTTTCTGAAATTAAAAAAATTTGTTGTGAAATAAGGAGCAAGTGGACGATTGAAAATATAGGGGTTTTCCACAGGTTCCATTCCTCGCTTAATTTGTCTTTTATACAAATACAAAGATTCTCTACTTTTAAAACACCAATGAATAAAATATTTATTCGGATTATTTTTGTGATAGGCTTGGGATTGTGCCAGTTAAGGAATCAAGTGTTGTGATTGCAATATCGTCTGAACACAGAGAGGATGGACTCGATGCTGTGAAATACGCGATAAATACATTAAAAGCCAATGTACCCATATGGAAAAAGGAAATATACGGGGATTCTCAGCAACCAGAATGGAAGGTCAACAAAGAATGCAAATGGAGCAATCAATCAACAAATTAGTAAAAAAATATAATTAAACATTTAGAAACTTATCATTCAGTAATTCATTAATATTCCCACCATACATAAAGTACAATTTTGTGTAATATGTCGCATACATACTTGGTCACATACATACATACAATATCACATATAGTCTAATAATACTCTACATATAAAATAAAATAAATTATTTATTATAGATAGATGTACAAATACTTAGGTACTCTAAAAGGAAGTAGAAATAATCTCTCTCGTGTTAAATTCTGATTCAATTGCGATAATTTACATTTGTCACACGACACATTAAACATGGACGCATGTAATATGTTACCCATATTTATTATGTTTATGTGCATTATGTAAAGAATTCAATATCTAACTTGAATACTAGCAGTAATTTAGTTTTTTTAAAAAAAATGTAATATGCATAAAAATAATGTGCCTAAATGCTTTCTGTAATATGAGCATAAAACACCCAAGCCCGGTTTTGTATTACAGTAAATGATGAATGGGTAGCAAGTAACGAATAGAGTTTGTTAGGTATAGTATGTATATAAATTCTGTATGGCTCAAATTCTTGCCATTAACTATTCATCAGTAGTACTTAAAGTAGTATTTTAATTAATGCAATAGCTGCCTCTAATACTTACTATACATACATTTGATTCTACTAATTTTTAAATACTTTTATGCGAATACGGATGTTTTTTTGCTGAGTGAGAAGACAATAAGATGATAAAGAACTCGCATTGATAAAGTTGAAGGACAAGTTTCCAGACCTTATTTATTCAATATAGTTTGTTAATGTAGGTACACACCATACATATTCGTATGTATTTACATTCATATAAGTATTGTATTTGTATATAGGTAGGTATAACACATTTAATGTATCATAGAATGCATTTATAAATAAATAAAACAGTGATCAAGTCTAACCTACCTAGACCTACATAATTAAACTAACCAAACAAGTGTCATCCTGTTGATATAAGTATTTGCAGACATGCAAGTTAGTGTGTTTAAGATGAATATAATATATACGTTTTACAAGCTACATATAGATACTTTCACAAAGTTTAAAAGAATCATGATCCCAAAAAGTAAATAAATGCGTGATTAAAGTAAACTCAAGATTTTATCTGTAGAGTATGTGTTTTATTCTGGCGAATAAATTAAGTGTCGGAAGTTTGGGAGCGAAAGAGAGTTTTTGTAAGTATTTGTATTAATTAATATGTGTAGGTACATATTGTGTGTTTCATTTCTTTGATATTGGATAAATCATTCAATAATTAATTAATTATTATAGGTGATAACTAAATGTAAAATATTGTTCATTTATACAATTTAATTCATAAGAATTTATTATAAAATTACATATTTAACGTAGTAATCATTCGTATTAATAAAATTAATTAAATTATAATATCAAGAACATATTTTATAATATAACCAAAAATATACAAATATATTTTTGATAATAAATAATAGCATTTCTTGTGCGAGTTGATTTATCTTGTATTAAGCAAAATTGTTAGTAAAATTAATTTATGTATAAATCAACATTGAACTGGATTGAAAATGAAACGCTCATTTAATATTAAAAAGGAAGGAGTAGAAGTTGATGTGGTTTATATTTGAAAGGTTGGAATTGTCCTCTTGAAAGCCCGACTAGTCAGCTGGAGAATTCTTCATTAATTGGTGGCAAATTGGCGGTTGAAGGTGGCTGACCCTTCATCGTCTCATATTTGTAGTAGAAAGCGTTTCTTGCCTGAACAACTTTTTTCCACCATTCACCGTCCTCTTCTCCGACTACTAAAAGGAAAAAATTAATATATTTTAACACCCATTTTTCGTACAAGCAACAGGACAATTATTTTTTTACCTATATAATCTTATTAGTCTAACTAATGTATGATTTAACGCTTTTCATTCCATTATTGTATTAATATCCACACTTTGTTTCTCTTTCATTACATCTGTGCTAAAATACCGAGTAGGTTGGTGATATAGGGCAGGTAGTTGGGTATAGGTTTATAATATACTAAAATATGTTGTTTTTTCATGTCATAACCTCATAACTCTCATCATAACTGTGATATCTCCAACTTTAAGATAAAAAAGACAATTCAGAAAAATGTCGGTCATAAAGTCAACGAACCTGACCTATCTTTAAAATAATGTCATGATATGAATTTGCAAGAGAAAATGCAAAACAAGATTGCTTTCCAACAACAACCGACTTGAATAAAGCTTTACTTTACTATCAATTGGAACTTTTCTTTTCACATGTACCTTTTCATGCACAATTAAATGCATTGAATTCTCTATCGTTGAATTATTTTTTTTACAAAACATGTATTAAATTGTACTAAATTAGTCGCTAATTTGTTCCGTCGTAAATCTACGTTATAAAAATGTAATCAAGTTGGTTTTAATTGTAAGTTAAGTAGTATCTACGTCGTTTTGCGTTGCTATTTTGCTACTTCCCCATTTATTTATCTTGATATAGACATTACGCTTATTGTAATATCAATTATACTATTTATTATACACCACTTAATAAGTGTTTTGATCTTTGATGTTATTTTTTACTACAAAATGCGCAGTACAAATTTCATAGCCAAAATTTGTTTACATATTGTACCATGTTTACTTATTTAGATAGTCAACAATTAATGCAATGAATTTTTCTCAAAGCATATTCGATTTTTCATTATGAAAGAATTTTTTTAAACATATTGCAGAAAATTAACTAGGTGTTATTGATAAATAACTACATACTAGACAATAAACTGTAATATTAACATTTATTTTAGATAACTCTTTATTTCAAATACGAAGTTTTTATATTCTACGATCTCCAATACGAGTAGAATAATGAATAAATTAAAAAGGGGAGAATTGTGTACTTAATTCTCTATCTGGTTTTTAGGCCAGATGTGCACATTCATATTTATTAGCTAGCTTGAGAATGCAACGAAACCTAATAAACATTTCCTCATTCCATCACATACAAGTTATCAGTTAGCGCGATTAATTAACTATCATATATACGTATTATATACCGAATGTACCAATGAATAACTCGCACAAAAAACTATCCCTGAAGTTATAATATGTTCAATTTGCCAATAAGCTTTACTTTACTTCGATCTTTGCCTTCTTTGCTCTACATACTTGTATCTTTACTAAATCTATAAATACCTAGTTCAAAGCATCCATGAAAATAAACATAATCCTTCCTCCATTTCACTTAAACATAGCACATTTATTTTAACTTTGTTTCTTTTAACACTCCCAATCTCCATATTACGATTACAAGCTATCTATTGATATGTCTGACTATTAAAGTTATTGAGATTATTTATATTATGAACATATCCTTATAATAGTACATAATATTATGTGCACATCCATAATGCTTATATTGGTAGATTTAAAAATAAACTCCAATTTGCCAATACTCTGTATAAATAACATCATTATTGAACAACATTTTCGATCTGGTAAATGATACTAAAGCAAAGAAATATATACATATTTACATTAAAACTTTAGAGGAGGTTTTAAACGAGAAAGTGAAAGATCTTTAATAGTCGATGTCGATGAGGATATAAAATAAAATATCCATTCTCAAGTGCTTCAAAATTTAAAGAGTTTCTATTTTAATCTTTACATTATGCAAAATCCTTATGCTAGCTGATTGTAATAATTCCTAGACCAACTTTCGTACAATAATAAAAAGTTTGAAACATTGTGGGTCGTTAATTTTGAGTATCCTGACCTTACGGCTTAACTCCGCAATTTCATTACTGAACATGCACAACTGCTCAAATGTTTAACTACTAATTAAATATTTACTATTTAAATAAATAAATAGGCAAATATCCACTATGATAATTAAAAACGCTACTTACGAGGGAAATTGAAGATAATCGACGAGAGTTTCTTGGGTTCTTCCTGCTTCCCAATATAAAAGTTGTTTTTATGGGCGGGTTTGCCCTGCGAGGTCACATTTTCCTTGTCGGCATCTCCGGCCACTGACTCCACGACCCACTCGAGGAACTCTCCGTCAAAATCCTTCGAATGAGATGAGATGACACATTGGAGCCTCTCAACAAATGTTAACTCATTTTCTCCAGCTTCGGCCCTTTTAGTCAAACCTCCGCTGTTGACATTTGAAGATGAACTCAACCGCCCCATTGCACTCTTTTATCTTTCAGTTCTCCAGTTTGACTGCCCTTTCAAAATACAAATCAGTTGGATATTTAGAGCAAATTGAATAACATATTTTCCAACTTTCTATCTGTGCCACGGTTTTAATGAGGACACATCAATATTAGCAAACAGCTTTAACACTACGATCTTTCAATTATAAATAGTTATAATACCTATTATAAATGAAACTATTGAATATAATAGAAAATGGTTAATTACTTATAGAGAACGTAATGTAGATACGTCAAAAAGTAAGATCAGAGAGATTAAACAAATATTCGATTGCACGTGGACTCTTTGTGTTGAGGAGCTGAATTCTTTTTTTGTCAATGTTGAAGGATAGATAAGAAGGACCATTTGTTGTGATGGTGTTGTTAGTTGGATGGGGGTCGAAGAGGAACTGAAAGTTTCATGGCGAAACTCTCGAGATATTCGGCTCCCAAGTTGAGGCCAACAAGGAAACTATATAATTCCAATGTTTATCATGTAACTCTCACCCATTCCTCCTAGACGCTAATGATGGAGATAGGAAATATCTACTAAATGGGCACATGCATGTTTATAAGATAATTGTGTAAAGTGGGGTTAAAAATAACCTTTTCTGCAAATATAATTAGTGGGGGATATTAGTGTTAAACTTCTTAAAGCCACCTGATTTATTTCAACATGCTATCTTTGCTAAACTCGTATACCTAGGTAAGTCGTGCTTAAATAGTCAAGGTGCAAAACTCACCTTTCCCCATGAAAATTGAGTTCATTTGAGCTGTCTACACTTTTGTTATCCTTTAAGTGGAAGCGCTTCATGTATAAAATAATATATTTATGAAAATCCATACAAATGCCAATGGTCTTAAAAGTTTAATTTTAATCAATAATTATATAAGAAATAATTTTTGATTTTTCAAAAATGGTTTTACACATTTTTGAAAAATTAATAGTCAACAAACGTTTAATTAAATCATATTCTAAATTCTACATACACAATAAATGTAGAGTAATGTATCTCTAATGTATGTAAATTTAAAAAAACCTTAATTATTACAATTTACAATATTCAACTGAACATATTTTAAACTCGGAAATATTACTTTTCCCTTCCCAATTATTATTGAACTAACCATCCATTAAAACCGCGTTATATAAGTAAATAGTGAAAAAATTAGATTTTGCAATTAAAAGCAAGCATTGTATGCTTAAAAATAAAAATGGGGATGCTAATGCTCCTTTAAATAATTATCTTTAAAAATAAGTATGGTGAGCAGAATTTAAAAAAATGTTTAAAATTCAATAGCTTATTTACAATGCAATGGTGTGCCTGTTTAAACTACGATTAAACTTGAGGCAATTGTTTCAAAATGCTTATTAGGGTTATAATTACTTAAAGTTAAAGATATTTGAATAAATTTACATTCAGACTTACATTTTAGTAGGCATGATAGGTTTGAAACAGAATTGTAACTTGTCTGGCCAAATATCAGAAAACAATTATTTATTCTAATTTTAAAGCACATATCTAGAGTAATGATGAAGAGAAATCAACCCTTTTAGCTTTTATTTTTATTCTAATTTTATATACTTTTTAAGCTATTGCCTATAAAGGCACAAAATAACATGGCCATACGGCATCATCTCATCTCAACCAATCTATGGTACATAATGTATCTGTAATATAATTGTAATAATACAGTTTGACCATATATTATATCTGGAGTAAAATTTTCGTAAAATTTTTGAAATATTTCATAAACGCAAAGGTCTAAAAATGTCTCCTTTTCACCAGTTATGAAAAAAGCATCTAAGATAATAATCCGAAAAGGTGACATTATTATCTTAACGATTTACCAAATGCCTGTAAAAAACCCGGAAAAGGGGAAAGTGAAAGCTACAATAAATTATATCCGGACCTCTTAAACATCCACAATTTAATTGTTTACCTTTAAATTAAAATCAAATAAATTGTAGCTAATAATCAATATGGCGCCCTTTTTAAAAATAACTTGAAAAACACGATGTTCCATCGACGTTGCAAACGTGCGCAGCGTATCAGCGTTAATTTCGTTCCAGGCGGCAATTATGGCGGTTTTCAGGGTCTGAATGTTGTTGAATTGTCTACCACCTTTGTAGACACAACGAACCATAAGTCCCCACAAATTTTCAATCGGGTTTAAGTCCGGGGAAATAGCAGGCCAGTCCATAACATCGATGTTATTTTCTCGGAGTCAAGCCATTGTCGTCCTTACCGTATGGCAACTGGCCCCGTCTTGAACAAAAGTCCAATTTTCTCCTTCAAGGTCATGCCAAAAAGGGAGCAAATGCTCCCCCAACTGGAATTAGTACTCCGCTGCGTTTAAGCGTCCGTCAATGTAACAAAATGCACCCCACACCATAACTGAACCTCCGTCTGAGTGTCTTGTGGAAAAAATGCGGGGTTCTTTCAGAAGGTCGTGCCAGTACCCGCGAAATCCATCAAGTCCGTCCAAATTCCACTTTTTTCGTCACTCCAAACATTTCGTCGCCAATTGGTCCTCATGTGGGCACGAGCCCAGGCTAATCTTCATGCAACATGGAGGGGTTTCAACGGAGGCTGCTTCATCATTTTACAAAACTTAATGTTCGGGTCACATTTAAGAACTCTTCTTATGCATTCTTTGCTGGCATTTAAACGTAATTGGATTTTGGCCAAGGAGATCCTCGCGTTGCTTGCAAGTCGCCGAATTTGACGTTCATTGTAGGGTGACAGCTTTTTAGGTCGTCCTCTCGTTTCTCGAACACGGCGATTTTCATTTATCCTCTTCAAAAACTTTTGGATAGTGGTTGGGTGCTTCCTTAAAGACGCTCCAATTTGAGTTGATGAGCGTCCAGATTCATGTAGAGCTGTTATTTGTTCCTTTTCAAAATCGGTAAGTGAAGGTCCTTTTGGCATCTAATTATTTTCTTAATTGTAAAAACAAAGAGTATTGGATAATGTAATATGTTGATATGATTATTATATTACTCATTTTACCCCTATTTGTTATAATATTTGAATAACTTCATAATTATTAAATTATAAAAATAATTTACAAAAATCTTTAGAAACGGAAAAATTAAAATCTAATTCTGAGATAGATGAGTTTAAATTGTAAATCCTTATATACATTTTGTATACTATACTAGATTAAATACTTACTCTAACTTCTTATTCTTAGCTTGAACTATGTATTAGTACTATATTTTAATTTTAACATACTACAGATGTACATACAGTACTTAAATACTAATTGTATATGCTACTACGGATGTACATACATGAAAGCATACCTACATTTAGGTAGAGTATATTATTTGATTGGTTCATTCTTCTATTGCGACACTAATCCATCAAGAAAGTTCAAATGGTGCATTTGTCGTTCTCATTGAATATAGCAAATAATTAAACAAGTGTAAATAATACTAATACCTAATTAATGATATATTATTACATATTATTACTTTATTATTCATTTGGTATTTACTAATGGACTTTGACTTCTTCAATATAATCTAAATAGTATTTGACTCAGGATCAATTTAAACATTCATCTATTGTAAAATTGTAATTAAAGTTGTTAAGATTGAAAATGTGCATTATCATTTAACATATTTTAGCACACACGAACACTACTTTGAAGTTTATCACTCAAGAAAAGTCAAAAGAAGGCAATTACGTCAATGCAATTTATCTACAATAATTAGTTTTTGAGTTTTGTTACTAATTTTTTAAACAACATTTCAGAATATTGAGTACACTAGTAAGTATACATACATATTTACATATCAATAATTATTTACCGTAACCGTAATATTCTAATTTACAATTTTATATCTCAAAATTATCACGTGTATCATTATTATGTATTATAATATTAGGTACAAACATAATGTTAAACATAAATCAAACCATAATTACAAACATATGAACATATAATTACAATATACTTTGCATTCACAGAATATCTCGTGTCATTTGACTCAATTAACGCTCAATTGTTAAAAATACTTAAAAGACAAGTTCTTTTATAATGGAAAATTTCCGTGACGGCGTCTTACATAGTGGACTTGAAGAGTTGTTCAATTTGAGCAAAATTCCAGAGCAAAACTTTTCTTCATATCTTCTTCGAAGGGCCAATGAATTTTTGTCTGAAGGAAGACGCATCTGCCTCGTAAGTTCTGTACACTTAATATACGCAATTAACATTAATTTGTATAATAAATTGCTATAATAAAATCATTGTTAATTCCAACTAACACGCATACAATATTTTATGTATAAGATACAATAAACGATGTATTGTGTGATATATGAATAAAGTAGAGATATGTTATATTACACAATCACTCGTAATCTTTTTAGCATTTATTCTAACTTTATTTAAATTAGCTACTTTCTAAACCGAAAGTGGTTTGGTATGATAACTATATTTTTCAGTATTGTTAAAAAAATTAAAATTATTAATTATTCTATTGTGAATTGAAGTAAGAAGTGCTACGGTAGACAATAATATTAAGAATTTATTTATTTCCAACATTAATGCATGTAATTTCTTTATTCTTAATTTATGAACTTTATTTGTACATACTAGGGAGGTGCGGCCAAAATGTAGTAATATTCGATTTTTTAAAAAGACTATTAACATTTTTTCCAAGAATAATGTATCAAATTGAAGCTTAGTATGTGACGATTAAAACACCATATTACTTATTCGAAAATTCCTCCTTGGTGCTTGACACACTCCTTAAGACGCGGGATCCACTTGTCAATCGAAGACCGAATTTGAACGATTGGATATTTCTTCCATGCTTTCTTTAAATCTTTTTAATTTGCATGACGCTTTGAACACGCATCCAGCTCCAACTTAATCCATTTGTCCTAGTCCAATGGGTTCAAATCTGGTGACGCCGAGGGCCAATCTCCCTTAGAAATGAAATTGGGAACGCTTTTTTTAACCATTCCTGAGTCTGCTTTGCTTGATAGGATGGGGCAGAATCCTGCATGAATTTTCAGTTTTTATCTTCAAAAATGCCTTTGTTGAGTGGAAGAACAATCGGTTCAGGATATCGGACTGGTAATTCGTTGCACGAAGCTTCACATCCTGCTCGAAAAGGGGAGTTTGGTCTTCCCTCTCCAACTTCCCCAACCCAAATCATTACGGACGCTAGATGATGCTGAAGAGTAACTTTTCTCATTGATTTTGGAATATCCTTGGTAGATTTTGCGTAAATTTTATCGTTTTGCTTATTAAAGTGCGCTTCAATTGTAAAAATCTTTAAAAAGCTTGAAAATTTTGAATTGAAGTTTGAATTACACCGCGCTTTTATTTTGTGGTTACAATTTTGATTTCTGGCGTTTAGTAAAAGTGGTGGGGGGATGGGCGGCACGCCGTGGCGAGCCTTCCCCATGAAGGGGGCGGCGGGGAGCCTGCGCGAGAGCCAAAGAAAGGTAAAAATTGGGCAAGTCGGACACGTTTGCCGCCTCACCTAGTACTTACATAATGATACCTTATGGATTGTACTCTACTTTATTTTTTATGTTTTTAGACTATTTATTATTATACCACCAATAAGTATATACCTATCAGCTATACACAATATCATAGAATAGAAGGTATATGCATTCTATGTTTGAGTTATGTAATGTAATAATAATGATGTTTCTAGTCAAGTAATATGTACTTTGAGTAATCTTAACCATACGAAATTCTTATCAAAGAGTTAATAATAATATTTAATAGTAGATAAATTATATCTGGTGTTAGGAAATTACATCAGACGTCTCTAGCATTTCTTAAGTCTTTAAGGTTACATTTGCTCTACGTTTGCTTCATTATTCTTTAAAGAGGAATTTTCCACTCTTTAGTTATTCATTATTCATAAATGGAATGATCGATATTTAACCTTAATTGTTTCATTATGTCTTGTAAAAGTGAATCTCCTGTATGTACACAATCTGTAATACATAATATGTAGAGTACCCAAGTCCAAGTTATATTAATTAGTTAAGTACATTACTGCACTGTAAGACTGTATTTGTTCATTTATCATCTAATCATCATATAAGCGATTCAAAGAACTAGAATTATCCTTCCATTTAGTGTTTATTTGAAGATGTAGCGTTAACATAAAGAAGTAAATTATTAAATAAATTCATAGAGAGCAAACAAAAATAGAAAATTAATAGAAGATACAAAGTGGTCAACAAAATTGAATAAGAATGTAATATTAGTATTAATGTATAGGTAGAATGAATAATGAATATTTGTAGTTATACATATTAAGTAGCTAATATTGAATAAATTATGCAGCCTCTGGATAACTGTTTTCTATAATTGTTTTGAGTATTAAAATTCTTATTATTTTTAATTATAAAGAAAGACGCAAAAAACAACGTGGATTACGAATATGGGGATATCCACCGAATGTCCCGAATGGCAGCCAATTTCTTTTTTACAAAAGGGCTTAAAAAGAATGATGTCGTCATTTACACTTCTCATGATTGCGGGCTATTGTACTTTCTAGCAATTGGAGTCTGGAGGGCTCAAGGAGTTTTAAGAGCCGTTTATTCAGAAGAAATGCCCGGTACTTATACTTTTACTGACCATTATAGTTTCCCAATTATGTATGTATTAAGTATTTAAATACAAGCCTACAATGTACCAATATTATACCTATGAAATGCATAAGAGTTTTAATAAATGTTTATTTATTTAATTTTATCCTTTTATAAATGTTTCAGAAACTGTAATTAGTAAACTTGAAGAAAGCAAATCACATTTTCTAATTTGTGATCCGGAAATGGCATTGAAAATTTCGAGTAAAAATTTCCCTTGGCCTATTGAAGTAATTGTCATCGGAAATTCGGTTCAAGGATTCACAAATGCCTCAAAAATCTTCACAGGAGAATACGAACTAGGTATAGGTACATACAAATAGACTTAATATAAATACAAGACCAACACAGTTGTACAGATACTATACTTTTCTATTTATTTAATCGTGCAAAAATAAACACACGTGAATGATATAATAAAAGGTCTAAAAACATCTACAGATGTAGTATGTAAATATTAGAAGCCCAATGTCACCAACTTGAAACCTTAATGATTTCTATACAAAAGTTATTAACATTAAATGGATAACATGAAAGAGCATTCCTAAACACATCATACAGTAGTATAAGCATTAAATGGATTCTGTTCATGAGTTCACGACATTGCAAAGAGTCTAACTCAATTCGAAATTTGAGTGCCAGAGACGATTGCCAATTTATGTGAATGAATGAGCCAACTCCTTGTTAACACCCTTACCGGAAACAACCATCCAACTGTCGATTTATTCATTTGAATCATAGGAAAGTTCAATTTGATTGAAGAGGAGTCTGGTGGGGATGATCCGGCGTTGATTTTAAGTACGAGTGGGACGACAGGGCTTAGCAAAGGCGCCCTTCTCACCCATAGGAATCTGATTGCCAATGCATTGGCTTGGGAAATTTTGCCCGTTTCACTCGATAAAAATTCTCCGATCCTCTGGTTCGGTAAACCTACCCACGTCTCTGGATTCCAATACACCCTCAGCGTCATTGCATCTGGATTTTATATCATTCGATCAGAATATAATGGGCCGGAAAATATGATTCAAAAGCTGCAACATTATAAAGTAAATTTCTTTAATGCCATCCTCGTGTACTTATAAAAATTTGTTAACAGTTAGTACAGATTTAATAACATATCAGTATTATAAACCTAAAGCCCATTTTTATATTTCAGCCAAGTGCCATGATGCTTGTGACACCATTGCTTGCTCCAATTGTTGAGCCTAAACATGAAAAAGATGATTTAAGCTTTCTGCGAAACATTATCTGTGGAGCTGCCATAATGCCTGAATATTTAAGTGAAGGATTAAGAAAGCGTCTACCATGGGCGACAATAACACATGTGTGTTTTGAATTCAATATCACTCGTGAATTATTAACTTTATATATTATTAATACACTGCATTGTTAATTGTTTGAATCAAATCTTAAACTTTTATATTTTTATTTTAAACTTATACCGATATACTCGTATAACCAAACCTAAATTGCTCAAGACCTATAGACCCAAGACATTTAAATTAAAAATAGTTAGCTAAAGAAGTACAAAAAATAATGATATTATACTAATGGTAAAAGCAATAAATAATTAAATAACTTATTTGACTTCTAAAGTTCAAATGCCTATGTGCATTACATTGAACATATCATTTCATTAAGAAAGATAATAGATAGCACCAGTGAAAGTAGTGTATTGCCCCATTTTTGCATGGATGCATTCTTTTGATTTTGAACTGGCTTTTTTGAGGTGAAATAAAAAATGTAACTTTTTAAAAATTTATTGCTATAGGTCGTTAATGTGCCTCGTGGATGTTATGCTTGGACATTGGGTTTAATATTTTAAAAGTTAATGTTTAATAAATGTAAATATTTATGGCAAAAAGCTGTTCGCAATGACAGAAGGAGGTGTTTTCTCAAGCAGCGAAATTCCAAACTTGGAGGGCCGAATTGAAAATTATGAAGGTAGGGAAGCGTGAGTGGTTTACGAAGTCGTAAAAATCAACGAGTCTCGAAATAGAAATATTAAACAAGTCGTCTCGTAAAGGGCGAGATCAACTTGGAAAACACTTAAAATGATCACAGTTTTGAACTTCAGGGTGCCCTTGGGTGAGTGTGGGAAAACTTTGTCCCGGCGTTTGTCTCCAGGTGAAAGATTTACAATCAGGGAAACCACTGGGTCCTGGCCAAAAAGGCGAATTGGTCTTTAAAAGCCTCCAGGGATTCCAAGCCTACGTCAACAACAAAACTGTGAGTGGGGCCGATGAGTTCCAAGTCATTACTTTTTTATCTCTCTGTTTGCTCTTCTTGAAGCCGTAAACTGTGAAAATATTTAAAAGTATGTATGTTTGGACCTAAAGTTATCATCTCCTCGATAGAACACTGAAAAGACGCTTATTGGAAATGGTTGGTTGGCTACGGGAGACTTGGGATACTTTGACCAAAATGGATTCATATTTATTCTTGACAGAGTCAAAGACACTTTTTTGTGCCAAATTGGAAACCATGTATGAAGAACTTAAATGTCACTGAAAATGCTTCTTGTCTTTCTTATTTTTATATTATAGAACTTAATTTTAAAATAATTATGTTTGAAGATTTCTCCGAGTGAACTTGAAAACGTAATAATGAGCCATGAACTTGTGCTAGAAGCTTGCGTTGTTCCTCATCCATTCGAGCAAGTCGGGGATCCAAGAGGTTTTGTTGTGTTAAAAAATAAACATCTTATAAATGGACAAAAAGAAAAAGATATTGCTGAAGAAATAAAAAAATTCGTAAATGGTAATTCAAATTAAATACTAAAAATATAATTGTAATTATGTTATTTTTTTAAATAAAAAGATCAATTAGCCGAATACAAACATCTACACGGAGGAGTATTTATTATTCCAGAGCTGCCAAGAGGAAAAACCGGAAAAATCACAAGGAGATTTCTCGCTAACTATAATTGCGAGTATTAGATAATAATAATTTTCATTTTATCTTGGAAAAATTTAACATAAAATTATTATTAGTATTAATAGGTACGTACTAATAATTATAGTAGCTTCTTCATAAATACAAGTAAATAGTTAATAGAGTACTTATTATGTTCGTACATATTGTGTATTGACTTTCATTATCATCCAGACATTCAAGGTGCAATAAATTGACGTTTAATTGTTTATTGATATTGAATTTTGACGCAATTTAATTAAAAACTAAAAGTACTATCTTTGATAAAGATAAAGGAATTTAACATTTTTATGATACGACAATTCTTGCGTGCCAAAGCTCATATAATATCATATGTATTTATGTATAGGTAGTTCTTCTTATATAAGCATGTAAACAAGCTCATTCATCTTAATGTAGCCATTGCACCCGTATGATATCTGAACTGATTATAATATATAATTTACTATACCTATATAACTATAATATTACACATATGTAATTTAGTATAGTACATGTCTAATATAAATATAAATACATATATTTGTAGGTATATACAATATTACTAATTAATAAATATAATACTTTATTCAGATTAAATTCAAGGTCTCGAATTCAATGTCAACTACTCTGTCTTTAATTGAATTCCAGTCCTGAGACAAATGTTCACATAAAAAGCATTATCAAATCCTACTTCCAAGTCATTAGATCTTTTAAACTCTCCGATCTAAAAGATATTAACGCTTAACACATTCACTCAGTGTTGATCTTATTTACGATGGGAGTTAAAGATAAAACTCTGATTTCGGATTATCATCTGGAATCCTCACTTCCGTTTAACACGTTCCACGAGTATTTCCTAGACAGATGTAACACATTGAGCCTCGAAGGAAGAACAGAAGCATTGGTAAGCTTACGTTTATTTTTATTCTTTAAAGAGTCAATTGGAGGACATCGTAGAAAAGGCTTCGTCACTTCATATTAATAAATACATTTGCATGAAATATTAAAAATATGTTTATAATATGAATGTTGTACCGTCACTGTTGATAAA
The DNA here is from genome assembly GCA_034687125.1 of Neelides folsomi. Classification (NCBI taxonomy): domain Eukaryota; kingdom Metazoa; phylum Arthropoda; class Collembola; order Neelipleona; family Neelidae; genus Neelides; species Neelides folsomi. The sequence continues at coordinate 23,206 of JAQGBZ010000571.1, forward strand.
ATATTTAATAAAAATTATTATATACACTATGCTTAAATAGCTGTTTTACTTCATTCAGCTCGACGTAAAAAATGAGAAACAGTTCAACTTCAGTGACTTTGAACCTTTAAGTCGGAGATTCGGGAGCTACTTTTATCAGAATGGGATGATACGTGGTGAGACAGTGATTTATACTTCACAGAACTGCGGAATTCTTTATGCTCTGATACTTGGAATTTGGAGAGCAAATGGATGTGTCAGAGCTTTGTATACAGAAGAATTGGCTGGTAAAGTATACAAGTTTCATTACAATATCAAGTAAATATATCAGTATTTAATAAATTGCGTTAAATGAGATTGTTAATCCAACTTTCGTTTTCAGAGACAGTTGTTCAAAAAGCTAGAGAAATGAATTCTAAATGGATTGTTTGCGATCCTGATATGGCTCTTCGAATAAAAATGCTCAATGTTGAATCCATTGAACTCATTGTGATGGAAGATGGATTTGAATCGTTGACTTCAATCAATGATCTTTTAAAATATAATGGGGAAAGTAAAATTGTATTTAATACCTACTATAAAACTATCTATAACTTTATAAAAGGATTTATTAAGATAATTTGTATGTAATTAATTAAAATAGAAAACAATTAATTTGTTAATTTGTTTAAGCTCTTCCTGAAATTGAGGTTACATCTGATGACATTGCACTGATAATGCCAACAAGTGGAACGACTGGACCAAGCAAAGGAGCTCAAATCACTCATGCGAATTTAATATGGGATGCTTTGATTTGTAAATGGCTTCCTTTTACTCGAGATTTGACAGAACCCCTTTTTTGGTTTGGAAAACCTACACATATTTCTGGAATACAATTCTCGCTTTTATATCTTGCCCTTGGACAAGTTATGCACAGGTCAAACTATTCTGAAGATATTTTCTTTACTGCAATTGACAGCAAAGTAAGTAATAATGTAATTTTTTTAGATATCTTATTACAGGAATATCATTTTAAATACCGTTAGCACTTATGTATATTCTTTATTATACTTTATCTCCATTATTTATAATTATTATTTAATAAATTAGATCAAAAACTTATTCCTTGTGACTCCACTTTTGACTTCGTTGCTCACTCCTGAAGCTTCTAAACATGATTTGAGCCACCTTAAAATAATTACATGTGGTGGAGCTATTTTGACTGAAACATTTTGTAAAAAAATAAAAGAAGTTCTTCCTTCGGTTACTCAAATTGGATCGGTAGTTGAAACTTTAATTCACATTAGCAAAATGGCAATTAACTTTAAAGGATAGAGGTTTTATATGAAGCTAACATGTATTATTAAATGCAAATATTTAGATATATGGCATGACAGAAGCAAGTTTGTTCACTTCCACCAGAATTCCGAATCAAATCCAAAATTGCGACCTTTATGACAATTGTCCTTTAATGACGGTTGGTAAAGTGCTACCAGGAATTCAACTCCAGGTTCGAGATTTGACAACTGGATTACCACTCGGCGCTATGCAAAAAGGAGAAATTACAGTGAAAAGCAAATCCATCTTTTCGAGCTATTACAATAATGAAGAGGTTAATTGTTGATTTGTCGATATTGCATTTAAAAGTTTCAAAATAACGCGTGTTGATAAAAACCTCTCACTCACACTCTAATTAAAGGATACAAGAAAAACAATTTTGGCTGATGGTTGGATTGCTTCTGGAGACTATGGCTATTATGACGAAGATGGTTTTGTTTTTGTCTTGGATCGAGTAAAAGAAACCTTTTTATGCCAGATTGGAAATCATGTAAAAATGCATATTAATTATAATATATCAAATAAACATAATATGTATTTCATATATTGAAAATGTTGAAATATAGATTTCCCCAAGTGAGCTTGAATCCGAATTATTGAAACATCCATTGGTTGGAGAAGCTTGTGTCATTCCGGAACCATTTGAGCAAGTGGGAGATCCAAGAGGATTTGTTACTCTTAATAAATCTGTCTCATTTTCTGATGTTCCCAAATGTAAGATTGAAGCTTTGGAAGAAGAAATTCAAAATTTTGCCAATGGTTAGTTATTCAGTTTAAACTTTTAATGCTAAAATGCTATGTGTCAACCTGTATGTATGCATAAATATTAACTTTAATAAATAATTAATACATTTATAGGAAATTTGGCCGATTACAAACATTTGAAAGGAGGTGTAATCATTTTAAAAGAACTTCCAAAAGGAGTAACAGGAAAAGTTACAAGACGGCACCTCGCAAATTATAAAAAACAATGAGTAAAAATAAAAAGTGTCTCTTTAAGTTCCAATTAATTACAATGTGTACTAAAGATACTATGACATTTGTAGATGTTTCTGCCATTCTCGGTTATTGTAGTTATTAATGAATATTATCAAATGCCATCTCGGATGACGTCTAAATAGCCAATAAACATTGTATACACTGTTTAATTTAATCGTAAAATACGCACCTAACAGAATATAGAATGTATTGTATTGAATTTCAAAGCTTGGAATTATAATAACATGAACCTAAATGTACAAATGATTAATTGACCGACGACGTGGACCTTCTGGCATATCAAAATCTGCATTGTTATTGAAATCATCGAATTCGTCATCTTCTGGTTCCTCAAAAATAACGCAAGTTGGAAGCCTATAGAGTTTGAGAACGCAATTCTTATCAACTTTTTTCAACTCTTCTTCAATTTGTGACATTGATGGGAGTGGAAGAGCGAGGATGTGCGTTGGAGGAGCTCTGCGGAATTTCGGTATAACAGTTTCAATGATGCTTTTACGCCTTCCATTGTTTTCATTTATTGTTGATGCTGCAGAACCTCTTCTTGTGAGAGCTTTTTTCTATTTTAAAGAAAATCAAAGTCATAATTCATAACATAATCAAAGTATAGGTGTATATCAACTTACTACAAAGCCTTTATAAAGTAAGGACAAATAGGATAGCATCTATGAAAATTAAATGCAATTATATTAACTTTCTTAAATAATTTTACAAAAATGAATTGATTTTTCATATCTTTTAAATGGAAAGGCAAAAAACAATTGAGTTCAATTCGAACATTTGTTAAGTAAAAGAACTATCTAGAGTACATGCGTTGTTTAAATTGACATTCTTATAGTAACTGCGCTATTCCTAGTTGTCCTAACTTTATAAACCCTATGTACTTATTATTAGGATATATATTTTATAGAAATGATGAAAAGTAGTTAGGTAAATATAGTGAAAATTTACAAAGTTGGCAAAATCAGCTGAACTACGAGGACTTTCTTTTATCTTCATCCAATTCGGCATTTGTGGAAACTTCGTTTGAACGATAAGCCGTACTTTTTCATTAAGTAGACAAAAGAAAACAAATAAGAGTACTCCCTTTTAAAACAGAAATAATACATTAGCAATCATAAAGTATGTGGTTTAAACTACAAGTAGTTGTAAATGTAAGAATTAACTTTATTACATGAGCAGAGATAAGCATTAATTTGTAAAATTACTCCCTTCTTTAAAATAAAACTTGCCTGTAAAGCATTTAAAAGAGAGAAAATATACGCGAAAAACAATTTTTCTAAAACATCGTCATCAATAAGAACGTAATGAGCTGGACCCCAGGTAATTCCAAGTATGACACAAAGAGATAAGAGACCTTTTAACTTTAATCTAAATAAAGTGTAATGCATAGTAATCATCAATTAATAATCTATGCGTTTCCAATAAATAACTGAAAATTTTAAATACACAATGTAATATGCTTTTCATTCTCACCTTCTCTGAGGTGATTTAAGAGAATGGTAAGCTGCTTTCTTCAATGACCTTACTTTAGACAGAGTTAAATAGATCGTCCATAAATTTCCCTGAAATAAAATAAAGAATATATAAAATACAAATAGTACATGTTATATTTCAACGAGAAAAAAAGTATATCGTTAAACCACTTACAATAAAAACAACTGTTAAAGGTCCCATGAAAAACCATATAAAGTCATCTTTCAGCCAACAACTAAAATTTTCAAATATGTAAACAAATCTTATGCAACTCATCATTCCTAATATGAATAAAATCAGAAAACTTGAACTTTGATTAAACAATACATTCGATAATTACTATTGTTCATGATCATATGGATGATCGTTGATTATAAGTCCGTATAGAGCTGTGACTGAGATGGTCAAAAAAGGAGCACCATATCCAATTGCATAATATATTTTGGTTTGAGGTCCAATCTTCCAAATCCTCACCACAAGATGGTAAAGATGATATCCAGAAAGAGCCATCCAGCTCAAAATGCATATGAAAAAATAATGCACAGCTATTCCAGAGAAATAACACGATTTCTAAATAAAAATGTTATCTGTATTTACAAATGTACTAATAAGACGGTCATTATAAGAAATAAGATAATTTTTAACGGCTTGGTTTACCTCCTGCATACCCAAATCTGTACGCAAATCGATTGTAAAGAGAATGATCAGATTTTCTACCATCATGCATAGTGATAAATTGATGGTGATCGTAGCTTGCATACTTTTAAGTTGTCTAACCCATCCAAACACGCCAATGTTTATTATAAGAAATAAACAGCAAAAAGCTGTAAGCACAATTCTCCAAACTTTCAAAGTTGGATCGTCCTAAACATTTCATGCCATATGATTGCTGTATAAATTAATTTTTAACATGTAGTATGTGTCTATGTGTATAAGATACGAGTATTTGTATTTGTACTCGTATTTGTAAGCATATCTTACTTGTGAATTCATGAGTAGTGTGTAAGATGAAAGTCGATCGCATTCACAGTCAGTATAAAACTTTGATGCTTTGAGGACTTTGCAATTTGACCAAATTCTGCAATTACCTTGTTTGTATTATAAAAATTATTTGATAGAAATATTATTATATTAAAGTTAGTGAGCTAATTAAACCGTACCCTCTAGTTCGGTTCCTGAAAACACATCTTACACCATGGGCCAAAGGCTCGTGAAACAAAGGGCGAAATGTTTTTCTAGCATCCTTATGATGAAAATGAATTTTAACTCCTTCAATTTCAATTTCCTCTTCAATAGTGTTAATAGCAAGGGAAATAATTTCTTTCCCAAAAATTTCTGTACACATTGTATTTTCATCTTGGAAGCAATCGGGGATATTATCTTCCATGTAGAATGAGTCCAAAATACTAGCGGCGTACTCAATTGCCTTATTTGTTCTTATATTTGATCCATAATTTGACTTGCTCTTCCAATCTTGTGGAAGTTGAATGTAAGAGCTTTTATCCATGAGGTCTAATGGATCAGCGTGAGATGGATATAAAAACTCATCATGACCTTCTCTTTTTATAATTGAACCATAAACGGACATTACGGAATTCATATGGGTAAAATTTTTATAAGGCATTCCAAAATCTTCATATTCTTGTGCCAACTGACTTGTTTGAGTAAACAAAACTTCTTCTAAAGTTTGGAACCATTCTGTTGATATTTGAGAACGAGTCTCCTAAAATCGCATTTATTTATCCTTTGTAATTGAACTTTTTTATTAAATTATGTATGTAAGTATTTCTATATTGCGTATATAAATATTATGTTAAATTTCATGTACAGTCAGTATTACATATTGATAAATATTTGTATATGATAGTAAATAGTAATTTAATTTTTAATATGTACCAAATGGTAAACATATTCAAATAATATAACGAAGTAATGTATATATTACTTACAATATCAACACTTTCCCAGGGTATTTTATTTTCTAGAAGTAAGGACAAAATATTGATTTCAAAAGTTGTGATTGTAACACTTGAAAACGTTCCATCAAACCTCGCTTTTAAGTTGAACTCCTTCAGAATTGTAAGCACTTTTTGGATTTCATGACCAAAATATTGATAATCATCTTCCTTTCCAACCATTTTTCCATCTGCCTCTTTAGCTAATTGAAGATTTCTTATCAATAAATTTAAAACTTCCAAAACATCCTGTTCCTATAAATAAATTTATTAATTTGGGTCATATTCTTAAAATTGTAAATGTATAGTAAAATTGTAAATCAAAATCATCATACATAAATTTATGTATTTATAAATATGTTTTATAAAATTATAATATTGTTATAAATAAGAAGATTATCAACCTTCATATCCTCTACTTCTCCAATCCAATTTGTTGTACAATTTCTAAAATTAGGCATATCTCCTCTGAATTTGCCATTAGATTCGCAATACCATGTAGAATTATTAGACCTATTATATGGGCATCTTTTTCTTCCCATTGTTTTAGCATTAATATTCCATTTATCATCATACAAATCGACAGCTTCGCAATTTATTGGTGTTACAGTTGACGGTGGAATTGATGTAGTTGGTCGAAAAGTTGTTTTATCAGTTTGTACTGTGGTCGGATGTGTGTCGGAAGACTCAGTAGTGAAGTTTGTTGTCGGAAAGGTTGAAGACTCAGTAGTGAAGATTGTTGTCGGATGTGTTGGTGCCTCAGTAGTGAAGTTTGTTGTCGGATAGGTTGAAGACTCAGTAGTGAAGATTGTTGTCGGATGTGTTGGTGCCTCAGTAGTGAAGTTTGTTGTCGGAAAGGTTGAAGGCTCAGTAGTGAAGATTGCTGTCGGTTGTGTTGGTGCCTCAGTTGGTGCCTCTGTTATGCTAGTTGAAGAATCAGTAGTGAAGTTTGTTGTCGGATAGGTTGAAGACTCAGTAGTGAAGATTGTTGTCGGTTGTGTTGGTGCCTCAGTTGGTGCCTCTGTTATGCTAGTTGAAGAATCAGTAGTGAAGTTTGTTGTCGGAAAGGTTGAAGGCTCAGTAGTGAAGATTGCTGTCGGTTGTGTTGGTGCCTCAGTTGGTGCCTCTGTTATGCTAGTTGAAGAATCAGTAGTGAAGTTTGTTGTCGGAAAGGTTGAAGGCTCAGTAGTGAAGATTGCTGTCGGTTGTGTTGGTGCCTCAGTTGGTGCCTCTGTTATGCTAGTTGAAGAATCAGTAGTGAAGTTTGTTGTCGGAAAGGTTGAAGGCTCAGTAGTGAAGATTGCTGTCGGTTGTGTTGGTGCCTCAGTTGGTGCCTCTGTTATGCTAGTTGAAGAATCAGTAGTGAAGTTTGTTGTCGGAAAGGTTGAAGACTCAGTAGTGAAGATTGTTGTCGGATAGGTTGAAGACTCAGTAGTGAAGATTGTTGTCGGATAGGTTGAAGACTCAGTAGTGAAGATTGTTGTCGGTTGTGTTGGTGCCTCAGTTGGTGCCTCTGTT
>JAQGBZ010000572.1:0-30435 GCA_034687125.1 Neelides folsomi
TCTGGAATATTTTCTTTGGCATGCAGAAGTAAACTTGAAACCGATGGATATTCACCTAATAATTAATTAATAACTATTAAGTATTATATTAAATATATATTAAATAGTATTTTAAGATTTAATAATTAAAAATATTTTTAAAATTTTTAATATATTAGATAATCATGAAAATTAAATAATATTAAAAAACATTAAACTGAATTTCGAAAGTTATTTCCTGAGTTTAAAGTTTCCGCAAAATATTTATGTATTCTTATGGATATTTTTCGCGGAAGCTCGGGAAATACGGTTTCGAAATCGAGTATAAAAGTTGGGTTAATCTGACTGATGGTGATTATTTCAATAATTCAAATTTATTCAAGTTCAAATACTCAACTTCAGTAATAGAATTGAAACTTTAATTTGCTTTAATAATTAACATAAGCTGATTGTATAGTAAAGAAACAACATCAATAGCCCATATAAAGTCGACGTGATTGAAATTTGCGTATGGAACTTGGATAACTTGAAGTGCCGATGGATTTGACACAAAATTCTTTTGTAGTTTTTTGACCAAGAGCCCAACATCCTAATGTGAATAAAATACAATATTAGTTTTTTGTGTTTTAAGTATGACTTAAATTGTTCATAATGCAGAAGAATATTTTAATTAATTAAAAAATAAATCGAACCGTTGGATCAGCGAGCCAATCATTATTTCCCCAAAAGATGGCCATCGGTTGGTTCGACTTTGTTAAATCATAAGACGGTGGCGTCAAACTCCCATAAATTTGAAGGTTTTGTAGTAGACCGTAGTTGAATTGCGTGAAACTTGGCATCGATGGAAGTAGCGAATTTACCCCTTGTGCAAATTGGAGAATTGTTTTGGTTGAAGTACCGGCAGGATATTGATATAGAATAGTATCCATTTCGTACTATATAATAATATATCGCATATATTTATTTATTTATGAATAGTTATTATATTTTTTTATTATTTATTATATATATTTTTAACCAAATGTTTAAAATTATAAAGCTATAATAGTAATAAATTATAATTAATGACCAATGGAAATTGCGCAGAATCGAATCCAAATTGAAGAAAATAATAATTTTCGCACAATTGAGGGAAATTGATCAGTCCAGTTTGATTTGTGCATGCTTGCTTGAAGAATCCATTCAATGTCGAATTATTTGGCTGATATGACCCAGGTCCCAAATCATAAAATAAGGACTATTTAATAAAGATAAAGAAATTAATATACATATAAAGTTATAATGTAGGGATAAATATTTTATATAACAAAAGTGTAACTACTGGAGTGAGTCCATTGGATGCTAATAAATTTCCAAGAAGTCTAATTGGTGAAATCATATTAGCAGTGTAAACTGCAGGCGCCAAAAGAATTGGATATTTAATTTTTGACAAATAAGCGCTAGCTTCAGATGCCATAATGAAGTAGACCGTGGAACCCATCGAATGCCCAATGTAATACACATTACTATTTCCTGTATTATTCAAAATGTAATCAATTGTATTTGGCAAATCATATAAACCCATTTCATGATATCTGTAATTAAGAAAAAATGTAATAAATCCATAATTCTCATTGTATACCACTTAATTGGAAGGAAGGTAAATTTTAATTTATCTTATATAAGTGGCTAACTACATATTTTTTCTAAAGAAATTATTAATATAATTCAATACATACGAAAAGTTCCAAAATCCTCCTATAAGTCCATTAATCAATGTTGCATTAGAAGGATCTAAATTAGGATTTATATTTGCACTTGAATAAGAATTCCCTCTGAAATTAATCAGCCAAACGTCGTAATTGTTTTCATGAAGAATGTAAGCTAAGTAATTATAAAAAACGAATTAAATAAAAGTTTAGTTTTTGTTTGAAAGAAAAAATATTTGTTTTTTAAATAAATTACCCAAATTTTTCTCTGGTTTAGTGTCCATGACCCAAGTTACTGAGGAAGAGGAAAGACCATGTCCAAGAATCACAACTTTGGCATTGGGAACTTTTGGTAGGATTCTATGATTGGTAAGGATATATCCATCAGTAGTTGTTACATTGTGGATTTCACAAGAATATCTATCGGCAATAATTTTTTGATCCTATTTAAAAATTTAAAAAAAATATTTATTAGTGTACAACATAAAAGTTACTTTTAAATTAAATATTAAAATAATTAGGCTAATTGTAGGATAAATATTTATTTACAGTTGTAAAGTTTAGAGCAATTCCGTTGATATTTTGGAAAAGTGTAAATAAGAATAAGACAAAGAAACTTTTAACTAAAACCATCTTCATGATATTCATAAATCACAGTTTCCTTCTTTCCACCAGAAAATGGAACTGTTAATGTTGAGGGAACCCATTTTTATACATAGGACGAATTATGCAATATTTGTTTGTAATCAGTCAAAAATTAGCCAGTAAATCTATGAAATTAAAATTACTTACCTAATCTCGACAAATATGAATGCTGGATTTTCTACATGTTTTGAGATTGTGTATGGTAAAGTTGATGAAGCTAGTAGAGATAGTTTTTTGTATTTTATACATTAAAGAAAGTACTGATTTTTTGTACATTTTATCAATGTTTAACCAGCCTAAGGTATTTTTCATTTCATGGGAGATTTAAACACTGTGAGACGGTTTTTAAATATTTTTATCCGCATAACCTCAAATTTCAAAACCAAACAACATTTTTGGTATAATTGTACTATTACATAATAACTTATAATTGGTATAACTAAAAAAATATTTTATTGGGTAGAGATTTTTACATACAATAATATTTTTTACTTTTTATAGTACTTTTTTAAAAAAATATGCCCATTCAAAGTAAAAATCAAAATGAGGTGACTTTGAATGGCTGATCAATTTATGGGTTCTTATACGTAATTCAATTTAATATTTCAAATGGGGATACTTTGAACACTATTAGAGTTTTTAAAAAATGTATTTTTTCACAGAATTCGAATTATCTATGATTAATCAAAGTCTAATAGACCGAAATTAAGCTGATTTTATACATAGCAATATCAAGCTTCATGTGTGGTCGTTTTCTCGTGATCCTACACGATTTGTATGTCATAAGCTTAAAACATTTAAAGTCACCTCTCAATTCAAAGTCGCCCCCAAAATCGGTAAATCATGAGGTGACTTTGAACGCGGTTAAATTTGACAGTTGCAATTAAAAACTTTAATTAGCTGATTATACCAAATAGTCCATGTACTAAAGTCTCTTTCAAAATGGGTTGCTTATCTTGACTAATGGTTTTCTCGGGGTTTGGTTTGGGTACTAAAAAATCGAAGTTTTTGTTAGTCACGTTCAACGAATTTTTAAAATTTAAAATCATTTTTACATTAAAGGTGAATAGATGACGGTTTGGGATTATATTTTATTTAGCTTAAAAATGTTAACATTAATTATATAGAAAATAAAGAATATAGTTTTTCAAAACATTCAAAGTCACCCCCGAATTCAAAGCTCCACGGTACGTAAGATACATTTTAAATCCATAATATTCATTCCCACATACTTTTAATCTTTGTTGAGACTTTTATGAGTTAAACACTTTTAATGGCTAAATATGATAAACTTTAATGGGAAAATAATAAAATTTATGCCCATTTATCATATTTTTAATATTTCAGATTGATTAGATATAATTTATAATGGAATTAAGAATTTATCTCTCAACAATTCAACAATTAATGGTTTCTCCATTTATTTACATTAAATCCCCACATGGATTAAAAAAGAGTTTTTGTCTCTAGTGTTCAATTTATTATACCAAACAATTGCTTCGTGCTTTCCTTTGTCCTCAAGGATCATCCCATACATCATGTGTTTAATTTGTATCAATCAAATGCATTGATGAATGTATCTGTAAACCGTAGGTGAATCTTATACTTACCTATATATAAGGATTATATTTATAAATTAAGTAATTAAGTAACGATACAAATTATATATTTACATTTATGTACCATATAATGTTATACAGACTATAAAGTATCAGTAAGTTCAGGTACATACATCATTGATTAAATATCATATTACTCACAATTACTAATGTATTGATATTTGCAGATTAAAGTTCTATTGATTGATTTCTCACAGTACTGATATGCATAGAGAATAGATACATAAGATATACTTCGACTATTTATATCTGCTATATTTACTATTGCGTGAGGGGGTTTAATAGAACAAGTTAACACACGTGCGAGTGAAGATACATATACGATGAAAAATAAGTTCCTGATATGGACCAATATAAATTCCTAATTTATTCTTTCGTGTTGATTTATTCAAGGCCAGCTCTTGACTTTGACTTGAATAAAATACATCTCAAATGAATTGAATATTTTGTCGCATTAAAATCCATTTATTCATTTAGTTCATCATTTAATTTAATAGTTAACAAGGCATAAAATCAGGAGAAATGAAGTTTTTAATTTTAGTTATACTTTTTTCAATTGACTCAATATTGTGTGAAGAAGTTGAAAAATCTCCGGTTGTTTCAACAGAGTTTGGGCAAGTGCGTGGAGTCAAAGTGGAAACGCATTTTGAATATAGAGGAATTCCATATGCAAAACCACCCATTAAAACTTTACGGTATAAAGTAAGTTTTCAAAACAAAATTTTTTATTGGGATAACAAAAATTATATTTATTTTGGAAATTGCATACTTTAAAATTTTACCCCATTCTTAAATAATTAGTTGTATTGTTAGTATACAGTCTATATACAGTATTGATAGTGTACAGTAATATGTAGGTATATGTAGCTCGTAGTAGAGTACATACTTAATAGCTCTCTATCAAACAAAAAATGTAATCTTTATTAATTAATAAAGGCAATAATATTATAATACATAATATACATAGGTACATACTATATATATTTATCGTATTGCATAGTGTGTATGGTACTTAATATGTGTAGTATAAAATATCTTCATATTTATTATTTTTGGCAGGAATTTACCTTCTGGGCATTACAAGTGTTAATTTGACTGAAAATTCTTATTTATAATAATTCTATTTGTGTGGTAGTTTTGACCGTTTTCCTTGAGTATAAAAGGAAGCTGCAAATGTGTTAGCTTGATTCTTCGTTGAATACATCTTTTCAGTCATGGGTTAAGTCCTTAAGTCATATCCGGGAGTTTTATCAATACATAAGTTTAAGTTAGCTGGAACGAGATAACGTAGGCCAAGGGAATTGGGATTGCAGGCTATCTATCTCTTAGATTGTCGAATAGGTCTACGATTTCGTTGTCTGACACGCGATAAAAATTATATTATCTATAATTTTACACACTGGATCGAACATAAATTCAAACATTTTTAAAAAGCATTTTGTCTCATTGCCATTTATTGTTGATTATAAATCTTTGTGTTTTAGTATGCGCATAGTATTAGTCATATCCTACATACTAATGGTAATCTAACTCAACTTTTTGTAATTGTTGAATATGTATACACTTTGTTAATCAGCTTAATATAATAATAAAATATTTTTTAAACTATTAAATGTAGAGCAGACCAAATTTTTTTCTAATTAAATTAATTAGAGTTTAAAACATAATATTGAACATGTTCATTTTATAATAATTTTATTTAGTTATTCTGTAATGAATTTTAGCTTTATTTTAACAATTATTTTATTATTTTATTTTATTCCAGTCCCATTGAATGGCTCACATTTCTTCAGTTGATAATTAATCAAATTAACTTCATCAAGACAATTTGAAATGTGAGTAAGATTAATTTCCATTTCATGTTTTGCTTAATTAGGAAGCGGAGGATCCGAACAGTTGGAGCGACGTTTATGAGGCAAATGAATTTCCCTCATATTGCATCCAATACAACTTTTTCTGGGCTGACAAGGAAGGAGTGGAGGATTGCCTTTATCTAAATGTCTTCACTCCTAATCCAATACAAAACAAATCGCTTCCAGTTTTTGTATACATCCACCCAGGTGAAATGAATGGATCACAATTATTTTCACTTTTACAACTTTTACTTATTATATAAGCTGACAGCTCTTCATGCAAATTTAAAAGCTAATTTACTACTTAATTTCTCCTAATATACATATGTATTTATTTAATATTTATTTTCTTAAAAATGAATGTTTCATTAATTTAAATTTTAATTAAATTATTAGGGGGCTTTATGTTTGGACGCGGTTCCATGTTTCGTCCAACTTATTTAATGGAGGGATCTGACGCTGTTGTTGTCACTTTTCAATATCGACTTGGAAGTTTTGGTGAGTTTTAATCAAATTGCAAATCCTATTGGCTTAAATTTAAACAATTTGAAAATTCTTATTTTTTTCTTTTAGGATTTTTAAATCTTGGAGATGAAAACAGCTTTGGGAATTTCGGGTTGAAAGACCAAAACAAAGTATTGAAATGGGTTCAAAAGAATATTTTAAATTTTGGCGGGGATCCAAATTCTGTAACAATTTTCGGAACGAGTGCTGGCGGAGCTTCGGTTCATTATCATATTCTTTCTCCATTGTCTAATGGTTTATTCCATCGGGCAATTTCTTCAAGTGGGAGCGCTTTGTGTCCATGGGCATTTGAGCCAAATCCAAAAAAGCAGGCTTTGAAACTCGCCCAAGCCCTCAACTGCCCAACTTCAAACAATACACAACTTGTTGAATGCTTGAGGACTAAAAACGCGGAAGAAATTGCGTTGAAGCAAAACGACTTTCGCGTATGCAAATTCTCATTGAAGAAAAAAATTAGCGATAATAATTAATAGATAAATAACCTTAAATTTTTATTATAAAATATATGTTAATATTTGAAAAAATGTTTAAATTATATAATATTGAGAATATGTGAATTGAATAATGTTTGATTAATTTAAAATTGATAGGAATGGATTACAGAGCCAATGACTGCTTTCGCTCCTTCAATTGAAATCAATTCACCAAATGCATTTTTAACCAAAGATGTTCTTACAATTATTAAATCTAATAATTTCAATAAAGTCCCTTGGATTGTGGGATTTAATTCGGATGAAGGATATGACCATGCTTGGAGTAATTAAATCATCAAAATATTAATTTTCTTAATATTAATAAAAATTTAAATTTTTAAATATATTTAAATTTTCAGATATTTTTAAACATTCAGAATTGTTTGATGAATTAAAAAAGAATTGGAATCATTTAGCTCCAATTACATACGAATTTGTAAATGCACCAGAAGATTTGAAATCAGAAGCGGCTGATAAGATTTTACAATTTTATTTTGGAGGAACTTTAACTGATGACAAATTAGTGAATCATTCAAACGTATTATCAATTATTAATACAATTAATTAATATTTACAAAATTATATAACTACAGGAAAGTATTTGGTTTAATTTACATTCTTCGTAACTCAAATTGGATTGTATTCCTATTAAAAAGAATCATCTTTTTGTGTTTTAGTTGTATGTGAGTTCATTGTTAGAAATGAGATTTTTTTAAATTTCAAATTCGAGCATCATTATTTCAATATGTTGAAGCTGAGCTAAGGTTCTAATGATTCATAACATATTATTAAATTGTTAATTAATACAAAGTTTTGCCAAAAGTGTTAAAATGCGTTGTTGCTAAGATGCTAAGAATAATTAAATTTATGAAAAATCCATTGGCTCAACTTTTCCTAAGTCGACAGTAGGATATGTATTTTATAAAATTATAAGCTTTAGTTTTTAGGTAATTATGGTTTTATAAAAATTCCCATAGGCGTATTCAGACCAAACGTATAATTATGGAATTATGAAGTCAGCTAGTGAACATGCCAATATGGGCCAACGTGTGTATTTGCAATATTTTAACTACAAAGGACAGAATAGTTTGGTCAACATTAAAGGAATTCCATCTGATAGCGATTTTGGTAATTCACTAAAACATAACACCATCATGCTAATTGGCTCTGTCCATTAGATTTGCACAATTGTCACAATGAGACTTTCCCGAAAATGTTGCAGTGTGCCCCAAATGAGCGCCCTTGGTATACAAATTAACACAGGATTTACTTTCAATAAACATATTTAGTTTGATTCACATTCCCCGCTCAATCTGAAATAGCTGTTTTTGTCTATTTCATGTGCTCTATCTAATGGTGTAAATATATTGAGCGGCATCCTTGGAGGGAAAAAGTTAGAATTTTATGTGTATTTTTTATGGGGTTTGAGGGCGTGACGTCACACCTCCAATGTCTCATTGTGCAAATTTAATGGACAGAGCCAATTAATAAAATATTTGTAATCCTCCACATTTTATCCAAGCCAAGTTAAAAATTGAATTTATAAGTAAGCTATTATATAAAAACATTTGTTTTTGTCCAAACAGGTGCTAATCATTTAGACGACTTACAGTATTTAATGGAATCAAAATTATTTCCACCTTTGGAAAAAGGAACAAGGGAAAAACAATTTAGCCAACAATACGTCAAATTGATTAAGAATTTTGCTAAACATGGGTAAACATTTACAAAATATTATTGCCACCTTTATTTGAATGTAGTTAAAGCAATGGAGAAAGTGCAACTATTAAAATAAATTATTATTGTGATTTAGATTGTTTATATTTAATTTAACAAACGAATTTTTAAATCCTCAATAAATTAATTTATAATATTGATAACTGATATTTATTAGTTTATATTTCGTCTAATAATGAATTTCACTTTATTTTATTTTATAGAACTGTTGGCAAGTTTGAGGATAATGGGGAAGAATGGCTGCCGTTAGAAAAAAGCCAACAACTTCGAATGTTCCACATAAAAACAAATCCTTCAATGGAAAAATTGCCGAATGATCTTCAAAAAAGATACGAATTCTGGGACAAATTGTTCCTCCGTGACTCAAGCAGTTATTCAAATCTCAATCATGGGGAATTATAATCTTTTACTATTAACGTAATAACAAAAATAAATTCAAGTTTTACTCATTTAATAAAATTAACGCTTTCTTTTCAAGGTTGTGTAAAAGGAAAAAGTAAAACGGTCGTTAATTCCTGTTTTAATCCTAAAATGTTCAAAAGTCCTTCAAATATGCTTTAACAATAAAAATGCACAATTTCCATAAATTTCGTTATCTGAATATTCCATTTTGCTATTAACTTTTTCTATAAATACCATACGCATCTAATTTGTATTATTGTCTTGTAATAAGATTTATATAACACTTACCGGCTTTATGTAAATGTAAATAGAACACTTAGGATAGATTTCTATAAAAAGTAGACAAATATCTACAGAATCAAGTTTGCTAATTGGAAAGATTAAAATTGGAGTTTTTTGTTAAGTTTGGTTTGCGTATTATAAATTGATTGACTCCAGAAATGAACAAAATCCAGTTTTTTGTTCTAAGAACTCCCAAAGATCAAAATAAATGTTATAAGCTTGATTGGAGGATCTAGTCAATAAAATTCATTTTTTTCACCCAACTTGGCGTCCTTCGCTCTCTCTTTCATCTTACAGATCCAAAGACCCAATGGAATGAACGTTTGATTCAAATTTGTGCGAACATGGAAAGGGATGTAAAAGAGTAAGAGGTAGTTAATCGGCTCATTGAGATTACTTACGATTACTTTGGGTAATCTCGTGAATTCATAATTCATCTTTCCCATCTCCTTCAATTCGAGGAAAGGGACGAGACAGAAGGGGAGAATGGAAAAGGTAATGAAATAAAGTTGGACAATTCCCTCTCACAATTCCCACTCGACCACCGGAGTTCTTAAGGAAATCAACTCTACATCTGATTGTCCTTTATAGGTAGATCACTTTTGCAAAATGTTGATCCACATATTCCTCCTAGTCACTTTGGTTCAAATCGGGTTGGGTCAAAAGTTTGAAATTACCCAATCGGATGGCCAAGAAATATTTCCGGACACAATCGACCAAATTGCTGATCAATTTACACCAGAACCAATTGAATCAATTACTTCTAGACAAATCGAACCAGTTGAACAAGTTGAACCCCAGGGAGGGCCAATTGTTAAAATCCAACAGGGAAGTTTGTTAGGGAAATTTAGCGAATCGCGATCTGGGAGAAGATATGCAGAGTTTTTGGGAATTCCTTACGCTTCGGCTCCAAAACGGTTCCAGGTAAATTAAAGACTTTATTTTTAATGGTGGAATTTTTGAAAAACTAATTTAAAAGTAAAACTATCCAATATTAAAACCTTGTAATTAATAATTATGACTTTCAATCCACATTAATTGCTTAATTTATAAAAATCGCATAATTTATTCCATAAAGTAATGGTTTTTTACGTATAGGTAAACAGTAATATTTATTAACATTAACTAAATGCAAGAAAGTGGAAAAAAGTAGTTAGTTCACATATTCACATAATTAATGGATGTGTTAGTGAGAGTAAATGCCAAATGGAACATGAGAGCTCTTAAAAAGTTAAGATGTGCATTATTGTTAATAAACGTAATTCATCAAATTCATTATTGGTTCTTCGCACGCATTCGATTTACAAGGATGACTTCTTCTCTGATAAAGGAATTGCCAAAGAACGAGTCTATTAAATCAAATCCAAATCATTCAACTTTTTTTAATACAGTGGTAGAAGGAAGATTGTTGAAATGTTATGCAATTTTTAATTTTTAAATAAGGGACATTGAGCCAGGGATGTTACGTACGAAGTTTTCCTAGAAGGAAGATCCGATTTGGAATTTTGTCCACCAAGTTTTCATAAAAGAAGATTTGAGTTTTTTAGCATTCAACATTACGTAGTTTTCTTAGAAGAAGGAATTTACATCCTAATACACAACTATTTAAATTGTAAGTTCCAAAACAAGATTTGAGCGTGGAACATGAAACATAAGTACCTAAAGTCTGCTTCTTAGAAGTTGAACCTAGAATATATTTAAGTGTATTATATTGGAATCTATTACGCACTTATTAAGTTTTTCCCTGGGTTAAAAACCTTGATTGGATATTTAAGGTAAAAGTAGTTATGCGGGCTTTTGGACAAATTCAACAAACATTCCATATTTACAATGTATGTTATATTACCAAAAATCTAACAGGTGAGTAGAATGTATTGGCAAGTTTGGAAAATGAGTATTCTTTTGTTCTATTTTATATTATCTTGTGATATATGTTTAGTTTATACATAATAATCATTCAATCATCATTTTGGTAAATATTTATAATCTTATGAATGAATGTGACCATGTCGGGAAAGCATCGTATCACAAAGAGCAAAGACAGATTGATTGGAGTTTATTTCTCTACCTAAAGCAAATATCGTGAGGTATTTACGTATAATTAATAAATTGATTAGTCAAATAGAGTGGGTTATTGCAAGTATTATAAAAGATTTAAGGTAATATTTAATTTCAAGAATGGAAGAGCAAATGAATTTGAGACCCGCGATTGTCCGTCTGCATCTTTACGGAGACTCGTCAAAGGTCATAGGCAAAAAACTTTTCATAAAAGGGCAGAAGGGGAGGGAATGTTATAAAAGAACATGGCAGAGGATTAAAATTTAGTTTGAATGATTATTAAGTAAAAGCTAATAATATATCACAAGAATAAAGTGTAACATATAGAATAAAACAAAAGAATACTCATTTTCCAAACTTGCCAATACATTCTACTCACCTGTTAATATACCATATAGTAATAGTTTTGATTTCATCTTGCAAATTATGGATAATATATCACAATCGAGCAAGGGTATAATTTTGTAATCAATTACCTAATATCATCCTACATGATTAAAAAAACATAATTGATTCAAAATGCTATGTACTAATAGTGATATTCAATGTTTTGATGAATATCTAATGTGCAGTATAATCATTCAGTGACTATTATAGATTAGTGTTTCATGTAGTATATAAGCTTGGTATTTATGGTACATAAATATTGCTCTGTATGATGTTTAGAGAAATATATGCTCTTGAATTTTGAAATTTCAAGTTTTTGCAAGTTTATAGTTTTTTGATGGTTCAAATATGATCGAAAAAGTTGAATATTATAATTTATTCAAATTTTCCAAACGTTAAATATACATATTTATCATGTGCCTTTGTGAATTATTTTGGAACGAGGGGATTGTTTATAGCAATTTCCACACAACCGACAGATATGGGTTTAAATTAACATTTTTTACCTCGAGCCTGGCGCCTATTATTTATCCGCCAAAGTGTCATGTCCATCTTTTTTATGTCACTTTTGATTAATTCATGCAAGCACTTTCAATGAACTCATTTTAACGTGAAATTAAAATTGCTCATAGACCAACATTACAAAATTATTTTTTATATTTTTCCTAAGCTAATTAAATTTTTATACTATGTAAATATTTCATAAAATATATTATTATCAATCATAATTAATTTAAGGACAATAAAATTATAAACATTGTTTTATAATCCATTTTCTTAATTTTCAGGCTCCTGAAGGTCCAATGAAATGGTCAGGGCTCAGAGACGCCGATACTAAGGGATCAAGATGCCTTCAGTTCAATCTCATGGATTTGGCCATCGAAGGATCAGAAGATTGTTTGTTCGCCAACGTCCATTCTACAAACATTGTAAGGATTCCTTCCTTCAACTAATCTGCACTAACAACACATGTTTTACACATTTGCTAATATGGATGCATCTTACTCTCACGCACATAAAATTACATTTTTATAGTATTATATTGCCTATTTGAATAGTTATACTTACATGTCTTACATCAGTATATAATCAAGTTTTGCCAAATGAATAATAATGAAAAGGGTATAGTTGTGGGCAAATGCCCATTTTTTATTCCCCTTATGTAATGTGAAGAACTCACTTGGAATATTAATGTAAAGAAGAGAAATTTTCAATAGATTTGTCTTCCGAGAGCATTGAAAGTAAAGCATATCCTTATTATCTCTTCCTCAATTCTCCTTCCATGGAAGAAGACAGCGGATGAAATATCTTACAAGTCCTATACCAAACACATTTAATACTTTATGCTACAAACTAGGAATAAATGATATGAAACTTATTCAACATAATAAATGAAATGGATAATCAAATCTTAATTGCGCAATAATCAGGTTGAAGGTGGAAGTAAAAGACTTCATCCAGTCATTGTTTTTATCCACCCTGGGTCTTTTTACATGGGGGCTGGATCTGACTATAAAGGTAATATTTTTTCACTATATACTTTTCCTTATAATGTGCATAAATATTAAATTTTAATTTATACAATTTTTAATGTATATTTTTGTTGTAGAATTTTTTTGCATTTTTTTTCACTTTTGGATTTTTAATGATTTTATGAATTTTTTGTTGTAGAATCTTTTGCGATTTTTTCACATTTGAATTTTTTTATTTTAATTCATTTTTGTATTTTTATGCAGTTTTTTCATATTGTAAATAAATCAAATATTCAATTCCTGTTCATTAATCTATATAATCTGCAATTTATAAAAATTAGAGTTTTAAATCCAAATGTTTCTAACATTGTTTTGTTTTCTTTAGCCAAATACTTTATGGACGAGGACGTTGTTCTCGTCACTTTCAACTATCGCCTCGGGCCACTCGGTAAGTTGCTTTAATTCCATTTAATCTATACATTTAATTAGCTATCTAAACTCCTATAAAAATATGTCAGATATCGTTTGTATCAATACGTTTGAAACTTACCAATAGCCATTAGCTTTGCCAATCGATCTCAAAGTAATAATATGTAATTGAAAGAACGTGAGAGTAAATTATTATAAAGCAAAGGAGTAATAAGATAGGAAAGAAAATACAAGTTGTTCAGTTCTTCTCCTTTTGTTACATTAACCATATGAAGGTTTTTAAGCCAGTAGTGTGATGTGTCAAATAATCTCTTTTAATCATCCCTCAATGGTCAAACAGGTTTCCTCAGCACGGGGGATGGAATCGTGAGCGGAAATGCGGGGTTGAAAGATCAGGCGGCTCTTCTCTTATGGGTTCAGGAAAACATTGAAGCTTTTGGCGGGGATCGACGACGAGTGACGTTGGTTGGCCAAGGGTCAGGAGCTGCTTCCGTTTCATATCTCATGGCATCGCCAATGGGAGCTGGTAAAAAATATTAATTTCACAATTAACTAAAAAAATCACTTTTAATCGTTCAACTTATCATTTAATCAATTTGTCATTCTCCTCACACTTTAACAAATTGTATAGAATGATTTTAAATGCATAATTGATTTCGGATCTTGTTCCAATTATGCCAAGTATCGTAATGCAAATGCACTCAAGTGCATAATGAATACTTTTTTATGATCAGTTCTTTTATCAGGAATGTGGAACGCATTTTAAATGATTTAATATAATGCAGGATCATTAAACATCATAACACAGGAAGTGAGGAGAAAAAAACATTAATTTTGATTGAGGCATTCGCATTTTACATGTTATTATATTACTTCACTTTACACATTGTGTATATATGGTCATTTGACCATCTTTGTTTACATGTATGGAATTTGTTACAGTGGTATATATTGGCCAAAAGTGAGTGATTTCAGTGGAGGAGGAAAGAAAAGATTCATTGGAGAGAATGTGGAAGTAACGAGTTTCGAATTCAACTTTTCAAGTAGGGAAATAATTAAGGATTTTGAATCTGCATTGCAAATTCTTTTACTTTCATTCTTCGATTCATAATCTTTATGACTTCGGCCGATTTTACTTTTTTATGCTGCTCTTTCAATTTTTATATGGCAATTCCAATGGAGATTCACTCAAGCTCGAGCCAAATGAAATGATTTTTACTTAACGTCTGTCATCATAATCTGCATTGTGCATTCAGTCCAACTTCTTGCATCAATCAGAAAAAATATATATAAAAACCTACAATTAACAAGTTTTTTAAAAAAATTGCAATAATAAAATAATATAAGGATGTTGACTATGTGGAGCTTGATTGTGCAAATCTTAGTAAATTGCTAATAGGTATTTAATGGAGAGATTCTTTTATTAATATTCATTAAAGAGCAAAGATTACCAATTTTCCTGATTGTATTTATTCATAAAAATTAAAAATCAATTCATTTAAATAAAAACTTCATATACTATATTATTTCAATAGATATTTTCAATTAAATAATAAAATGATAATTTTACGACTGAGGTTTTTTATAAATAATTTACTAGCTGAGAGGCACACCAAAATACTAAACAATTTAACGTTTAAAAATTGTTTTATAAAATAATAATTAATCAATATAAATGGCATTTAATTAATTTAAAGGACTCTTCCAAAATGCAATTGCTCAATCTGGAAACGCATTCTGTTCGTGGGCCATTCAAAAAGATCCATTGGAAAATGCCAAGACGCTTGCTTCCTCCCTCGGCTGTGATACAGACAATTCAGAACAAATCGCAACTTGTTTAGAAAATGTTGATGCTCGTATGATTGTCGCTCTCGTTCCAAAATTCTTCGTGAGTCAAAAACAAAGAATTATATTTTAATAGCTTTTTTAAAATAGTTTCTTATAGAACGCTTTAAATATTTTCCACATTTACTAATTGAAATTAAAATGAACAGAAATGGTTCATGGATCCAATTGCTCCATTCGCTCCTGTAATTGAATCTTCTGCCAACAACAACACTTTCATCACCGAAGACCCCAAAAAAATTATGAGCGAAGGGCGAATGAACAAAGTCCATCTCATAAGTGGAATGACGAGTGAAGAAGGAGCCGCTCAAGGAGAAGGTTAATTTAACTTTAATTTACAAAAACAGCGCTAACTTTATAATAACATAAGTAATTTATTATCATGTTATCACCTTATAATGCTTATAACATTTAATTATCACGTTCTATAAGTGTAAAGGCAATTCTAGTTACCTAAATGAGCATATAACCGCTATTAAAATTCATTTGATAAAGTTGGATAAATTCATTAAATGTTAAATCTCAATTACAGCAATTCTCTCAAATGAAGGATTAACCAAAGAAATTAATGATGAATGGACCAGAATTGCTCCGATTACTTTGAGCTTAAGCGACGTTGATAACGATCAACTTGAAAAGATCCGGTTCTTTTATTTTGGAGGCGAATCCGTTAGCAGACTTACACAAGAAGGATTAACCGAACTTTATACGGATAGGAATTATGGAATTTGCACGAGAGAGTTTGCAATTGCCAATGGAAAGTTCAGCCCGACGTTCCTCTACGCTTTTAACTTTAAGGGAAATTACAGCTCTTTGTCAACTTTTGGAAGCGGAGATCTCAGTTGTAAGTCAAATGGCCAAAAAACCATTAAATTTGTGAATTTTGAAGATACCTTACTTAATAGTACCAACCCATACTGAAACCCAACTAAAAATAATCCTCAATTTTCTTAACAATTCAGCTATTTACAAATTAAAAGAATGGATTTTTATTAAAATATAGCCGTCGCTAATTCCGATGATCTCCAATATCTCTTTGATTCACCCAAATACCCAGAAATTGAAATTGGATCAATTGCCGAATCTTTTTCACGCAGACTCGTCCGCCTTTGGGTCTCATTTGCCGAATCAGGGTATTTGAACATTCAAAAATTATTAATTTACTGCTCTTTAAGTCATTTAATTAATTCTAATTAACGCTTTATATATAACTCTATCTGTTATCAGTCTAGTAGTGATTTAATTATTTAATTTTATCGATAATTATTTAATTTTACATTATAGAATTCCGTATAAAACTTGGAACACCCGATGGATTAAATTGGGCACTGAAGGTCCGGTCAAATGGTACGAATTGAATCACCAAACTTCTTTCCTCGATGAGCCACTCAAGGAATCTGTTGACTTTTGGGAAAACATCGACGGTGAGGGTCTCGAAGGGTCAAACTTCATCCGTAAAAACCGTCAGCTTACTGCCGTCAACAGTGGAGGGTATGACTATCCATCCGTGCCTTCATCGTACGGATCTTCAAGTTCTTCTTCTAGTTCTGCTGGATCTGGTTCAACTGCGAGAACAACTCCGAGAACCACGGCAAGAACAACAGCCAGAACAACAGCAAGATCAAGAACCACTGCAATCGTCCGCACAACTTCCCGACCAAATGTTTTGCAAAATATTATCCAAGGGCTGAGGATTCCTTCAATTACTGGAAACCGCGGGTCTACCTCGACTTCAGGAAACGAATCTTTCTTCTCCCGGATCTTCAAGCGGATCCGATCCTTTGGAGAATTCCTTTCCGGTCTCGTCCAACGGCTCATTGCAACAGTTACGGGTTTATTCGGAGGTGGTGCGAGATCGGGTGGCGGTGGGCTTCTTTCGACCATCACTGGTCTTTTCACAGGGGGATCTTCTTCTTCCTCTTAATTCATTTTTCTTGTTTATGAATCTTTTATTATAAATATTAATTAATAATAATTATGAAAAGTATTAGAATGTGATCCCAGTTTTTGTAATTATTTACATTTGTATATTCAGCCTAAGTTTAAATTATGCCAATTATTTTAATTATTTGACTTTTTAACAATTACAATCAACTTTTAGTACAATTTGTGAAGTAGCCGGAAATTATCTCTAATAAATGTTTTATTATATTATTTACAAAAGTTCTATTGTAGTTATTCCATTCATCATGTAGAACAAAATGTACATTCATGTTTATCATTTCATGTTTATTGTTCATCTCATGATCGCTATTTCTTCATACATCATACTTCATACTACTATATATTTATGTATAATACTTACATTTGAACAATTTTTATCAAAAACTTAAATAACATTATGTATCCTAAATGTTCATTTTTTTACACATTTGGTTATTTATTTTAAATGAGAGTTTTATTCTTCATCTTCTTGTGTTTCTGGCCGCATGTCAATTGTTTCATATTCCTCTTCTTCCTCCGCTCCTTCGTCATCGTCAATGCCAAGCTTCTTAAGCCGATCTTTAATCGCTTCCATGTTCTTCAAGAGGGACGCGCGTGCAATTGGCTTTGTTTGCATGCTTTCGTCCTTCTCACTCACAGCATAATCTTCCTAATTAATCACAATTTAATATTAGGATCAAAGATTTAACAAATGATTAATGATTTAATATTGGATAATTAAATGTCAAATTAAGTATCTTTACCATGTCGAGTTCCTCCTCTCCTTCCATTTCTGATTCTGTGATTTTATCCTTTCCGCTGCTTCCCTTTCTGCTTCCCTTCCTTGGAAATTGTCTGTTCTTATCCAAAGGTCCGCCCTTTACAAAGAATGAATTTAATTTTTTGTTAAATTTAACATCAAATAAAAGATCCAATTGATATAATAAGCTTGTTTTTAATTATTAGAAATTAACAACATTGGGTATATGGTGAACAAACTTCTTCACCTTCACCGGCATTTTCTTGATCAGAGTTTTCCATATTATTCAAAAAGTCTTCCAGAATGTTTTTGATAATTGAATGGAGCTCAGGATCAGTTTTGATCAAATCTTCCATGGCCTCGGGATGATCGGCAATTGCGAATCCAATATGAGGATAATATCCCATGTCAATCTTGTGAAGATGGAGAAGCCGCTCCAACTCCCTATGATGAGCAATGGTCAAATCAGCAAACGAATCGCCCTGATTCTTCAACTGAAATTTATCAATATCAATAAGAAAATAATCGTAAAAACATTTTAAAACTAATTAAGATCTAATCAATTATTAAAGATTTTAATTACTCTTAGATGAAATTCCCTCTTCAAAGTGCTATACTTCCTTCGATCTCTGAAACCTCTATACGCTGTCTGAAATAAATTTAAAATAGTATTAAATTGTAATATAATATGAAAATTTATTCAGTTGGGTAGAAGGTTTTTCTGTTCTGTTTCTTTTTTAAATTCAATGTGAATACTTATATAGAGTAATATAATAAAAAATGTATATGTTTGATGAGAATCCAATGTTAAATTGTAATTAAACCTGAATTGTCGTAGCGAGAGCATCAGCAATGTCCCGATCAACGTGGTACTCATTTAAGAATTCAGTCATCTCTTGATCATTCAATTTCGAAGATCCTTGCCAGCTCTGTTAAATTGATAAATAACATATTATTAATAATAGTTTAAAAATTCACATTGCTAATTAATGGTTAATTTCGAAAGGTTTAATGTAAAAGGTTAAATGCAAGATACGAACGGGATTATTTATATTTAAAATAAAAGTTTACCCATCTCTTCCATTCCCAGCTTGGTCGTTTATCCTATATATTGGTAGAAACGGCATGTAAAATTATTTAAAAATGGTTTAATATTATCATACTTATAATAAAAATAAAAGTTCGAAAGCATTTCTTAGTTGTATTGTATGTTTATATTTTTGGATTTATTAAGAAAATTGTCTTATTATTTACTTTTTGGTCTTTCATTTCTTCCACATCTCTTTCCAAGACTCGTTGGTCAGCCAAGTCAGCCAAGAATTGATAAATGTTCTTTGGCTGCGATCGCAACACCTTCAATCACATTCAACCATTTGATCAATAAATTCAATAAATATTGAAGAATTAAAGTTGACATGAGAAAGGTTCAAGTTTAAATTTGCCTCTCGGGTCAAATCCTCAAGGAGTCCTTTGAGACGGAAAGGAATAGAGAAACGTTTCCTCTGACCGTGGAGCTCCAAAATGGGCCCATTGGGCATTTCAGGAAGTGCTGGACAAGCCATTTCTTAATCTTCAATCAAATTCTTCTTCTTTACTTTACTTTGGGTTTGGGATCGATTGCTTAGTTTTATTTGTTTTGCTAAATTGATTGATAAAATTATATGATGGAGATTTTTTGTTTATTTCCTTAGTGCTTTACATTTTGATATCCATTTTATTCAAAGTTGATATTTATCCTAGATATTATATAATAATTTAGCCAGTAGATAATCATACATCATACATAGTATGTTCTTTCATAACATCATTAAATTATTCATTAAAAGATGGATATTATATCATCAAAATTTATTATTTATGCGTGGAGGATTACTACGTGATTTTACCCTGAATGTTTTAATTGCTGATAATCTCAAATGCGGAATTTATGAATAAAAAAAGTGTTATTGAAATGTTATCAATATTTATTCCGATTTCGCTTTGAGAGATAAAAGTCATTTATAGGTTTTAAGTAAGGTCATAGCTATTTGTAACCCTATGTATCTTTTATGCGGCATTGATTGAACATGGCCAAAACTGGCCAATTTAATTACGGAGATATTCAATTAGGATTTATCTTGTTGCTTTTATATACATTTTTATCAAAAAATTCAACACAATAGAAAATATGATTTCATCTTTAGGTCATATTATTATATAAAATTTTCATCTAACAATATATTCAGACTCAGATCTGAAGGTATATCAACTTACAAGAATACACATATAATAATATAAAAAGTTGAACAATGAAATTATCCTAAATTCCACTTGAGCCTTAAAAAGCACTAGATAGAATTTAAATAATTTAACAATCTTTTCCAATTGAATCATTTTGGTAATTACCAATGTGCTCTGACGTGGATTGACTTTCAATCATTGACTTTAGTAAATTGGGATTAAAATGAAATCCATTTTGTTAATTTCCATTTTTTCTTTAATTTCCCTTTCTTTTGGTGCTCATTTAAATCCAGATGGGGGTTACGATATTTCTATTGCCTTTAAAGAAGGAACACCTTCACAGAGCAACATTGACAGAATAAGGGTATAATGAAAAACAATTAATAGGAATTAGGAAACTCAAAACTTTTTATTTTTAAGCGACATTGTTTAATAAAATTTGTAAATTTTATTTTAGACGTCGCTTCAAATCTTTTCAAGTAATCTTTGGCGAACAACAAGAATGCATTTTTATATAAGATCTGTAAATCTTCTTGTTCCTGAGGATTGGACAATTGAAGCTTCTCAAGCTGAAGGGTTTACACACAAAAATTAATATCAATATTACTACTTTATTATAGTTAATTAACATTTACAGATATTTTAAACAATCCTCATAAAATTTAATGTTAAATAAAATGATCTATTATTAAGGCTCTCTTTTGAAACCGCGGATATTCGAGTTTCTCCAACATTCCAAATTCCTTATGTTGAAAATCCAAATCTTTGTGGACTTCCGGGAGATCATATCGAACTCCCAGTTCATTTCTTTGACAATGTAGAAGACCAGAAATATGGAACTCAATGTAATTTAATGGATTTACAATTTATTCAATTTGTAATTTAAATGTATCTTAATAAGTATTTATAGAAAGTTATTAGATTTATAAAGATTATTATAGATAGAAATTTTAAGCGTTATTAATCATATTGTTTTAAGCTTACGCAATTACGTTTAATCAATAGATTTAAGTGGTAAAATAAATATTGGATAGATAAAAATTTATTTTGATTAGGGAAAGTACTTTTAAACCAATGGGCCAGATACAGATATGGAGTTTGGGAAGAACATGGATTTCCCAAACATACAATTTATCCATACATTCACAAGGATCCTACTGAAGGTTGGAGTTTAACGGGATGTTCAAACACAAAATTAGCTGGAAAATTTAAAAACATGTAAAATGAATTAACTGAACTTTATATATTGCGTTTGATTTTGTAAAATGGTTAATTAAATTATAGCTTTTAAATTAATAATGCTTTGTAACAATCAAAAGAATGTGAATTTTTTTAATTCAGATCCAATCTTGATTTTGGTTGCGATATTGAAGATAAAGCAAACATTCCAGATGAACATTGTCGATTTATTCCGGATCGAGTTAATACAGCTAAAAGCAGCTTAATGCATTTTCATTGGATGTAAATTAATATTATTAAAATGATTTAAAATTAATTGTTCATTATGAAATTGGATTATGATTAATAGCTAAAAATTAAAATTAATGAATAAAAATCTTTATTTAGCGAATCAGTGACAGAATTTTGTGACGAAGAAACACATAATAAGTTCGCACCAAATCGTCAAAATTTGTATTGTAATGGAAAGAGCGTTTTAGAAGTTATTTTGGAATCTGATGATTTCAAAAAGTTGGATTCTTCCTTACCTGCACCAGAAATTCCTGTGATTCAACTCAACGTTGTGAAGAAAACGTCATTGCCACTATTTTATTTTCTCCTTGATATTGGGGAATTAAAGGTAAAAATTGTAGATTGTTTTAAACTTCAAAAATATTGAATTGATTAAAGATTATTTACTTATATTTTGCAATTGAAAATAATTAATTTTTAATTGTCAGGCACATGATGGTTTGGTCCAATATGTAATTCCTAAACTGAGTGAACTTTTTGTTCATGCAAGTGAATCGATTGGGGCACTTGGGGCTTTCCCAGGAGAAGAATCTTTAATTGAACTTCGTGTTGGATGGAAAAGCGTGAAATCAAATCTAAATGAATTTATTACGTAAAGCCCTTTACTTAATTTTATGAATTGAAATCAAGTGAAAAATGTTATGCTATAACATAAAGATTTTAAATTAATTTATAATCAAAGGATAAATATTAAATAAAAAATGTTTTATTATAATAGAGGTTTGGGAGAAATTAGAACAGACGGAAAGAATTTCAGAGATTTTGGTTTAACAATTCATTCAGTTACAGAAGAAATTAAAAGTTTAAATCACGAACCAGGAGCTGTCATTTTTATATTAAAAGCGGGAGATCATGAATCTTATGGTAAAAAGTCAAATATCAATTATACTCATTACTAATCTCAAAAATAAATGAGAATTTAATAATATTTAAACCTTCTATTTTAACAATTTGTAGATTCTGTCATTCATGAGTGTGAAGTTCTGAGTTCTATAGCAGAAAAAAACATTCAATTATTTGCAATAGAAATTCAAGGGGAAACTTTGGCAAATCTTGCAACTTCCACTGGAGGAACTCATTTAAATATTGAAAATAGACTTCAAGACACACAAATTGCAGAGTGTATCAGTTCATTCAGCAATGTTATTCAATTGCCAATACCCAAGAATGAAATAACAACTATTGTAATTTAAATAATTAAATATACTAATTGAATTAAAAATATTATAAAAATTGTTTTATAAATGAAAAATATTATTGGAATTGACTTATAATTGGTTTAATTAGCTAAGCAAATCTGCTGTACTTCCGAATACAGATTACACCACTCGTTTTCCAACATCGCTACAGAAATTTTATTTTTATTTAACAGGTCATTTTTATTATTATTAAGATTTAAAAAAATAATATTCACAAATCTAATGAAATGTTGTAAATATAAAATAATATTAAAATATTTATTTAGTTGATACGGAATTGAACGAAGGTGATATTGAAATTGGAGGAGAAACTTCTGGATTTACAATGACGCCGGAATGGGGATCAAATTCACGTTGGAGTTATTCCATTTCAAAAGATTATCCCGATTCTCCGCCCCAAGAAATAATTTTCAAGTTCCAATGTCAAGAATGTAAAGGATTTTTCCTCCTCAGAGGAAATAACAATGAAAATGAAGAAATTGTTAAAATCATCGTTTCAACATCAACCAGCGGGGATTATTTGGACGCTTCGATCGCTCCATTATCAATTTATGCAACTGTAAATGATTTTCGCTTTCGCCAAATAATTTATTAATCAATTATTTTAAATATGAGCATTTTAATAAAATAATTAAATTTTTGTCGTATACAATTGTTTTTTAAAGGTTGAATTGGATGAAAAACGCGTTGTAAATCTCGACGTTGTGGCAAAAGTTCAACTTGGAATTTCATCTTCAGACCTTGAATTGAAAGATGATGGAAAATTGCCTGATATTTTGGCTCGTGATGGAATTTACTCTGCAGGTTGGCAATTATTATCTTAATAATCAAATTTATTCAACAAATTGAATTTATACTATCTAATAAAAATAAAAAACTTTTTTACTAAATTATAATTAAATAACTTTATTTAAAGTGGATTTACAATTCATATAAATTAAAATATAGATTTTTACCCGCAAAGTGGAAACGATGGCCAACATAAAATCTCAGTTGTTGTAAAAGACAATCCATTGAATAAAGGCCGACTTTCCCCAATTGATCAAATCATCATTGACGAAGGGAAGAAAGAAACTGTCGAATTGGCTGGACCTTTTGAAAAAACTGTTGATATTCCTCATCCAATTCTCATTGCAAATGCTGGATCCGGAAATTACAGAGTAATTAACCAATTTGTATTTCAATACACATAAATTATTTAATATACTTAAATTGTCATTATCGTTTACATGCTATGTAAATAACCCAATATTTAACTATAAAGGGTGTTCCTAATCGAGTGACGGATTTGAAATATTTGATTGAAGACAACCAAGTTTATCTCATTTTCACTTCACCAAAGATCAAAGATTTTGATGGAAAAAGTAAACGATATACCAAATATTTAATGTAGTAATATTAAAAAATAATTTCTAATTGTTCATTATCGTTCCTATTTATATTACAAAAGTGATTTAATTATTCGTAGTTGAAGAATACACTGTTACTCGAAGGGATGTCGACAATGCTACGTTCCCAGGCATAGCAGAACAATTACAAGAAGAAAAAATTCTCATTTCAAATGACTTGCAATTTGAATTCCAAACTTCTTACACTATCACTATTATATCAAAATTCGGAGAGAATTTGGTAAATTCCTATAAGATTAAGAAATCCATCTAATCAGAATCTTTATTAAAAACTTGTGAATTATGTATAATACTGCACTATTTACACAATAAATACAGTGCAGATCTTTATTATTATTTGATCAGTATTTACTCAATGATAAAACAAATTCAAGTAACAAGTAATTCTGGTTATAGGGCGAGTCATCAAATATTTTAATATTTGATGGAGATCTCGAGCAGTTGGAGACTTCCCCACCTTCTGAATCAACAACACAATCCACTACGACAATGACGACAGAAACGACAACTGAAGAATCAACAGAAACAACTACTGAAGAACAAACCTCCACTACGGAATCGTCTACTGAGACTTCCACTGAATCTTCAACTGAAACTACAAGCACGGAATCAACTGAAAGTTCGACTTCAACAGCAGAAACGACGACAGAAACATCAACCGAATCAACTGAAACTTCAACCGAATCAACCGAAACGTCAACCGAATCAACCGAAACTTCAACCGAATCAACCGAAACTTCAACCGAATCAACCGAAACGTCAACCGAATCAACCGAAACTTCAACCGGATCAACCGAAACTTCAACTGAATCAACCAAAACTTCAACCATAGCTTCAACTGAATCAACCGAAACTTCAACCATAACTTCAACTGAAGTTCCTTCAACTACAACTGGACAACCAACAATAACTACAACATCTGAAGGCTCATCCAACCCAACTGATTCAACTACCGAAGAACCATTAGTTGAACCAACAACTAAGAAACCATGGGTTCAAACAGGATGGGGAATTTTCACAATTGTGGCCGCTTCAATTGTTTTTCTAGTCGGTAGTTCAGCGGGATTTTATTTTGTTCAGAAAAAGAGAGTGAAACAATTGGACATGGTGGAAAGTCAAAATTTTAAACAAGTGACAGAACTTTAACAGGATTTAATTAACTATTACCTAATAATTAACAAAATATTCAAGATATGTAGATATTTGTTGAAGATTATAAATATAAAAAACAGGTATTACAATTTACAAGAGATGACGATTCTATTTTTTATTGTTTGATAGAAAAATAATTCTATGATTATTCAAAAAAAATTATTGTCGGCTTTTTTCATCTTGTTTAACTATTTAATAACTACATACTTTAGTATAATAAAAATAACTATGTATTATACCAATAATAGCAAATAATGATTAAATGAATAAATTTTATATTTCGTAAAACAAGAGTTTGCTTTATTGCAATTCAATTTATATTACTTATTATTTAATATCGTGTCGTCATTTGGTCGTAGACCGTAGGTAGTATTGATACATTTTTACCTTCAAGTAATTGAATTAAAAATGCCAAATTATAAAAAAATAAAGATAATTGTATATTAAATGATAATGATAATACAAGCTCCTATTATAAATTAAGTATAAGAGAAATGAATATTGAAGCATGTAATAAATAACAAAATATTTCCAACAATACACGATATATGATATTTTCTTTGCCTTATACTATTTTATATTTATTTAATTACATGATTGTGATTGTACATACTACAGGTATATGAAATAAATTAGATAATATCGAAATGTTATAATTGTTTGTGCAATATAAAAATGGGCGACATAAAGTTTTCATTTGATAAGTGATAAACAAATTCATTCTGGCATTATCCTTTAAAAGATTAACACTCCAAATTGAATTGAAACATTAAAGGGTAATCCATAAAAGTATGAATTATAACTTTTATTACTGATTTTACATTCTTTATCTATGTACTTACATCAAGTAAATTTACAAATCTTAAAAAATTCCACTTGACATTCAATACATTTTCATAACGAGGTTTAAGCTATTTAGTAGTGTTTGTAATTTTCGCGTGTGTGCAGTAATTGCACATTTTATATAAATTAGTATATAGTATACCGCATATGAAAAATGATCGTAAAAATCTTTTTCTCAATTTTCTTCATCGTTGCCCTTTCGAGTGCATTACATTTAAACTCAGATGGAGGTTATGAAATTTCAATTGCTTTTCAAGATCAAATTCAAGATCAAAACAACATCGAAAGAATTCGGGTATTTAAAGAAAATTTTTATTTTATTTTTCCTTCAGAATTTTAACTATTATTTAAAAGATTAACGTTAGTCAACAATTTAAAGTAAAATGCAATTATACCTTCTTTTAGTTATATTGGAAAAACTATATACATAGCTTACATAATTTTATTAACTTATTTATAATCTTATTTTTGTAATAATCGACATTATTTTCAGAATATTTTCCAAGTGTTTTCAAATCATTTGTGGCTCACCACAAGATCAAAATTTTACTTAAAAAATGTTAACGTTCTTGTTCCACAAAATTGGAGCGCTTTCTCAACGGAATCTTCAGAGTAAAATATTTAATTCCAGATAAAACTTTTATTACAATTCCAATATTTAATTTTAAATAATTTTTGATGCATGTTTAATTAATCCAATATTAAAAATCATTAAATAAAATCATTAAATTGCTAGATTTTCTTATGAAACGGCTGACATTCGAATTTCTCCCAATGTGGAAACGCCCTATGTTGAGAATCCAAATGTGTGTGGTGTTCCAGGAGATTACATTGAAATGCCTCTCAAGTTCTTTGATAACGTCAATGGAGGGGATTACGGCACTCCATGTACACTTAAATATTACAACCAATTACACATATTAAAATCAAATATCAAATTAAAATTTTTAAATGCCTATCTCCCTAATCCATTCCACGTGTTGATCCCCTTGTAATTATTATAAGATAAAATTAATAGTTTCCCACTTGCCTGATATCGCCTATTGTCCATTTTTAACAATGAACAATTTATGCATTGCTTTTCCTATACCATTTTATTAATTTTAATATGTATGATTATGATTATTTATTATTTGTATCATGCATTCACAAGGATATATTTATCATTTTATCATACACACGTTTGTATTTAAATTATTTACCCTTTCATTTTTTAATTTTAGGGAAGGTTTTGGTCAATCAATGGGCCAGGTACAGATTTGGCGTTTATGAAGAACATGGCTTTCCAGCTCATACCAAATTCCCATATATTCATAAAAATATGGAAACCCGGACTTGGGAATTGAACGGATGTTCCAATGTAAAATTGGAAGGAGCTTTTAAAAACATGTAACAAATACTATTACAGACATAATGCATAGTTAGAATAGAATACAGTTATTGATCACTTAAATGTAAAGCGCAATTATGTAAATGACATTAATTCTAAAAGGATTTAAAACAATGAAATGAATTTAATTGTTTTTTTAATCAGTTCCAATCCAGATTTATCTTGTGCTGATGATCCTACAACTTTACCAGAAAATTCATGTAGATTTGTCCCCGACCGAATTAACACTGCCACGAGCAGTTTGATGCACTTCCATTTCATGTATGATCTTGGATTATTTTATACATAAAATGCTATTCAATTTTATCAAAAAGATAGAAATGCTTGAATTTGATTTACGACTTTTTGGGTTTTAACATTAAGAACGATTAGGACAATGCATTTAATTCAATGACGCGATAAAATTATTAACAAATTATTAAATTACTACATTGCTATGTTTATATTTTTAATTATGATTTATCCTTTTATGATATTGTTTGTATATTTAGTGAATCAGTGAACCAATTTTGTGACGAAACAAATCATCGTAAAGATGTTCCAAATCGGCAAAATGTTTATTGTGATGAGAAAAGCGTGTGGGAAGTTATCAGAGAATCTCCGGATTATCTCAAATTGGAAACAGAAGTTGCCGATGTTCCAACAATTACACTCAATGTGATCAAACAGTCACCTTTGCCATTATTTTATTTCCTCCTTGACATTGGAGAATCAAAGGTTAGAGTTAGAGATAAAATAGTAACACAGAACGGAAGAATGATACTGAAATATTAAATGTTTAATTTTAATATTAACAAATAATAAAAATATTTTCTTCAGCTTCATGAAGGATTAATTCAATATTCACTCCCAAAATTGAGCAAAGTATTTGAACATGCCAATGATAACATTGGGACGGTTGGAGTTTTCCCAGGGAAAAATTCTCCAATTGAAACTCGCGTTAGTTGGAAGAAAGTTGGAGAAAATATTGATGAATTTGTCGAGTACGAAATTTTAATTGTTTTTATTTATCTCTAAACTTGTTTAAACTTGTTTAACAAGCCTAAATTTAAAAAAGAATGTAATTAATCTTTAATTGAATTTTTCATAAATAGAGCATTAGGAGATTTAGAAACCGGAGGAGAGAAATTCCGTGATTTTGGTTTATCCATTCAATTAGTTGCTGAAGAAATCAAATTTATGAATCATGCCGCTGGTGGAGTCATATTAGTGTTTAAAGCTGGAGATCATGAAAATTATGGTTAATTACAATTTCTAAATATTTATTTAATTTTAACTGTTATTAATGTTTTATTTATTAGTTATTTCATTCCAAAATTCATTTTTACAGGGTCTGTGACTCATGAAGCGGAAGTAATAGCGTATTTAGCAGATATGAACATTCAGCTATTTACCGTTGAAATCGAAATGGAAAATTTGCTCAGGATTGTTCAAATGACTGGCGGAAATCATTTGAAAATTGTTAACCGTTTACAAGACGACGCTATTTCAGGTTTTGTCACTTCTTGTGGAGATTCTCTTAAAGATGTGATACCAGCAGCTCCACTCAACAAATTGGTTAATTTTACAATTTTATTTTTTAAATTATTGCATTGTATTATACTATGTCATAATTAATATCAATCATATTAAAATTTTATATTAATATTAATTAAAATAAAATTTAAGATTAATGTGTATATTGAAAACAGATAAGAAAATCATTTTTTGAAAAAAATAAGGAATATTACTTTCGTGTGCCAAAGTCAATGAATGAAATAACACTTAGTATAACAGGTAATTAAATTCAAAATTGAATGAATTTTAAATTCATAATAAGTTGAATATTTATTATCACTTTACACAATTTTCTATAGTTTAATGGTATTTTCTTTAATTAATTTAAATTTTTTCAAATACATACTTGTAGCTCTAAATCAATTGAACCAAGATGACATTAAATTTGGTAATACAATGCCACACTTTATGGAAACCAAAGAATGGGCCGCTGAAGCTCGATGGAATTATGTAGCAACAATTCCATGGTCTCCAACTTCTGAGGATGAAATTAAGTTCAGTTTAAATTGCACAAATGAATGCAGTGGCTATTTTGTTCTTAATGGAATTCACACACCTGAAGAATTTAAAGATTTGCATGTGAATGTTATTACTTCGGCGATTGATAATTCATTGGATGCAGCAAAATCCCCATTGTCAATTTTTGCATGGGTTCGATTCAATATAATTGTTTTATATTCAAATTAAAAACTGAAACTGTATTAATATATTAAATTGAGACTATTCAAATATAAAAGGATAAAATTTTAATAGGCGAGTTTAGGCGGAGTTGGAGTTTCCAATTTAGCAATGGTCGCCAAAGTTCAATTAGGAAGTTTATCGTGGGATATTGATTTGTTTGATAATGGAGCTATTCCTGATATTTTGGCTAATGACGGAATTTACTCAGCTGGTATACCAATAAATAATAATCTTAAAATATAGATATTCAATAATATACAGGGTGAGTCTAAAGTCGTTTCCGATTCCGAATCAGAAAAAAATTGGAAATCAGAAACGACTTTAGACACACCCAGTATAGTAGTATGGTATGTATACATAACTAAAGTAAAAATATTGTCAAGTGGCACCGATTTGAAATGAAATGCTTTGGAGGGTGGTTCTAAGGGAGGTTCTAA